>JAKUCM010001328.1:0-64506 GCA_023374145.1 Lepidium sativum | reverse complement strand
TAGTAACCGCTACTACGTCTACCAAACCTTTAAAAAAATTATTTTGCTAGAAGATCAAACCTAAGTAGTATTATATATAAGTAGAGTCATTTATAATAAAATATTTTCTTTTTCTTGACCACTAAATTGCAGTATTTTGATAAGTTATGAAGTTTGATTATTCTTAAATAATATGTAAGTTTAGGTTTTATTACGTAAAATATTATTTATCAGTTTGATCATTTTTAATTGGTATTCAGATTATGGATAATTTATTAAGTAAAAAAATATTTTTTTCATATTTTTTTAAAGAATCGTATTCTTTTTTGTTTGGTAATTTAGATAACTCTTCTAATAATTTTGGCCATACGATAAGATATATTATACTTCTAATCAATATATTGGTTTAGTATAGATTACAACATAATATAACTTAATTTGATGTGAGACCTTTGAATGTCCATATTATAGTAAGTAATGTGATTAAGTACTTCTAATCAATATATTGGTTTAGTATAGATTATAACATAATATAACTTAATTTGATGTGAGACCTTTGAATTTCCATATTATAGTAAGTAATGTGAGTAAGTAAATAATAATTGTCTTTTGATCTTTTTTATTAAAAAATAAAAAATTTCTAAAACAAAAGCTGATGTGGCAAGAATATAGGAGTTTGAGAAAGATGAGTTGAATGGCTTAAGAGGTCTCAAAACCTTGCTTTTATTAGTACTAGGGGATGGACCGGGCTACGCCCGGTTTTTAGTTTAGAAACATTTATGTGTAGTTTTTTGTTGAGTAACTTGTCAAATTTTGTGATTTGCGTTGTATTTCTGAAATGAAAGGTATGTGCATCAGAAATGAATAATTTTATTATTATTTGGAATGGAAAAATTAAAGATATGTTGCCCTATATATTGGACAATTTTTATTTGCGTTAAGCCAACTTATTATGCAATCATGGTGGTAGATGTGGTTGCAGGATAAATTATTAATGGTATCTCGTCCTTTGAATGTTTGAAGGCAAATAGTTCAATTTTTCATTTATGATTTATAGTTATGATTTGTAGTTATGAAGCAGACTTCAATCAGGATTCTGGTATGGTTTTATTTATTATTTAAAGATCAAAAATACATGTGTGAAATTATTTGAAGACTATACTTATAATATTATCTCAAGAACAATTTAAAAATAGATCTCTTATGAAGTAGTATTTATTTATAAAATTATGTCATTGAACTATCCAAATTGCATAAGATGTTATTCTTTTTGAATAATTAGATCGATAAGATACAATAACCTCAAATCCTTTTATAGTTTATCTAAATTAAGAGAAAGAGAACAAATTCTAGATACCAAAATTATTAGTTGGATTGACTAAACGGAAAAATGACATGTATATAAGATATTCAACCCAACTATTTTGGATGGTATAAAAAATAAAAATAAAAAGTAACTATGGAAAGTGGTGAATATGTATAGTTTCAATAGAAAATTAAACAAGTTCATCACTGTAAATCAACCAACGTGTAATATGGACATTCAAAGGTCTTTCGAATTCGAATAACGAATATTAAGTTACATATTATATAGTCTTTGGTCCATAAATATATTTAAAATGTAAAATAAAACATTTATTTCAAAGATTTTTTTTTAACAAAATCGAAGTGGACTTAGTTAATAAAAAGAGATGAAGAATTGGACGAAGAAGAAGATTCAATTTCAGGTAATTAGAAGTCTTTGATTTCTGAATGACAAAATCTAGATATATTATAAACGGTTAAATTTTAGTATTTTTTCCAAATATATAATAACTAAATTATGCTATATAAGCTAATTGATTATATAATATATTATGAAAATTGTTTATTCTAAGGAAATTTCATTTTAAAGAAACCTATTTAACTTTTTTCTTTGACTCGGTTCATATCCAATTTAGGTTTTTCAAATATGTAAAAAAGAAGAAGATAAATATAGTTCATCTTACCTTGCAATAAATTCTTTTGTTTCATGCAATCTCTTTATCAATACATTATCTACACCTTGGATTAATGAAGCCATTTGCAGGTTTGTGTCATGATAGATTCAATAGACTTTGGATGACTTTATTAACGTATGCGTATTTAACAAAACACAACATTTTGGTAGTAATGAATATTGAGTGGAAGTAATTTTATAGAAATGTGATCTCGTAGTAGTACAACGTTAAACCAAAAAAGGGGAAATTAGATGGAACTTATGAATACTATGGAGGAACATGAAATTGAAAAAACTTGTAACATTGAGAATGATTTCAAATTAAATCAAAGAAACAACTTGTAATGTGAGGTGAATAAGCTGGTTTAGTTGTCTAGACAGGGGCGCTTCTCGTTCTTCACTTCTTCATCAGATATTTTGTTTGGATGTGTGTTCCGAGCCTTGGAAAGAATTGCACAGTCAGCAGATATGAGGTTGTTTATCCCGGACGCCTCGTCGTTCGAAATAATACGGGAGACAGTGAAAGTTTGACGTGAAGCTAGGAAGTTCTACATTGACACTTTGATATGGAATTTGCAAGTTTGGCCAATAATGTGTTTTAAATTTTTAGGAGTTTTAGTTTTTAGTGCTTCATTGTTATCATCTCTCTGGGTAAAAAAGTAACAAAGTTTGGTTATTATTTGTATGGAAGGTGTAGGTGTGTTTTTGAGGTGCAAGGACATTGAATATACCTCAATTGAACTATTTATTTTCTGACATTTAGATAGATGTCTACACTTATAAATTTTAATCGATGTAGAAATATTGTATTTTTTCTATTTTATATTTTACATAGTATATTTTTATTTTTTCTAATTTATATTTTTAATTGAAGTGACTGCTTTTTGTTAGTCATTAAACAGATGATTAGTACCTAATTAGAAAAAAAAATAGCACTTGAAATTAGTAGCCGCTAGTACGTCTACCAATCCTTTTAAATAAATTATTTTGCTAGAACATCAAATCTAAGTAGTATTATATATAAGTTGAGTCATTTATAATAAAATAGTTTTTTTTCTTCACCACTAAATTGCAGTATTTTGATAAGTTAGTTAGTTTGATTATTCTTAAATAATATGTAAGTTTAGGTTTTACTACGTAAAATATTATTTATCAATTTGGTCATTTTTAATTGGTATTCAGATTATGGATAGTTTATTAAGTAAAAAAATATTTTTTTTCATATTTTTTAAAAGAATCGTATTCTTTTTTGTTTGGTAATTTAGTCAAGGAACTCTCGAAGAATAGATACCGCTGAATTCGCACGAGAATTGTTGAAGACCATGACAATACAAAACATATTGCCAAACCAAGCCCGATAGATCGGAGAATAACTACTCAACTTATGGTTCAAAGTAACTTAAGATTCAAGAAGAAATAGCTAACGGAACCATCAAATGCGTGAAGCACACTCTCCCTGCTGAATCTTCCAGCAGCCAAAGAGAGGGTATTAAAAGGACGTGATTAGAAATTCGAAAAAATAGTTTTGTATCCAATAATTTTGGCATTTTAAGAGAAAGACCTCGCGAAGCGAACTTCCAACATGAGTTGTAAATTTCTAGAAAAACACAAAATAATAAGAAACAAACACAAGCATCATTTCAATAAGAGATCGAACTCGAAACATAAGAATAATCAGACTGTTTCGATGAGCCCACCGGAAGGAAAGTCGGACTGGACAACCAAACTAGGCAACTTGTTTCGAAGAACCTTTAAGCCAAGCTGACCCGTCCATGTATCACCGAAGCATACATAAGATCCCCTAAAAATTGGATAAGATCCATATCTTATCACAAGCGAAGGCAAGCAGAAGGCTATAAATAGAAGATTACCAGAAAGTCAAACGATCATTTTACACACCAGAGGTTCGGAACAACAAAAAAGAGGTTTTGCGACGCAGATTTCCATCTTTGACGACTAGGAGAATTTTATTTTGTTATTCCAATTATACTCATCTTACAAACATATTCAATAAATAAAAACTTCGATCTAAAAAACTAACAAATCTTTATTGCTCTAATTCCGGTTAGAACAATTTTACTTCAATTCTAAGAGATGTTACTCTTTTGGTCTTATATATGTTTTCTTTAGTTGTTAGAGTAGTTTCTTATTAAAAGTCTCAAACACCATTTGAACATAGACTAGAAATGTCACACAAAACATCAACACTGTCAAATTAAATCTTGTCTACAATATCACCTTAAATCACTAAATTCTGGTATTAACCGTAATCTATATTGGAAATGACGTCTAATCCTCTTAACATTCTTAAACACCTATGTGGCTAGAAAATTATGTATTTCCTTTTCTCTTTAACGTTTTCGCACATGTTCGCTCTTATAATGATGAACACAATACATAGAGATTAAAGATCGATAAGGTGGGTGTGGTACCAAAGTAAAAGATGAGTATGGTCATTCACAATCAATATATAAGAGTAGTCCAAGTTGTAAAGAAAATCATGATGTTTGCACAGTTCGTATTCCAATATTAAAGACATGATTAAAAAACTTCAGTTAACGGTCAAACTAAAATTGAATTAACATTCGAAATAAATAAAAAACATATTTCAGTAAGAAAAAAATTGTAGGGAAGATCCAGATATACAGATCGTACCCTCCAAATAAATCTACAAAATCTTTATTAAATATTAACTCAAAACAAATTGTTCTCTTAAATAATTGCACACAAACGAAACTGTTAACATAGATAATTGTTAGTTTCCGTGGGATACAACCTCTCGATTCTAATTTGCTTACCATTTAACGGTGATAAATATATACTTTAACTAAAAATTATTTGTGAAGCTATAACACATTTCAGAAGTCTCATGTAATTGAAAACAAAAATTCAAATTTTATATGGTGCAAAACTAATTAATAGTTTACATGGGTTATAAACCCCTAACCCCCAAAAGTAACAAACTATTCACTATCTGTTTTCATTTAATATATTAGATACTTTTTTAAACTAAGACTTTTAAAAATATTTGGAAAAATGTTTTGGTCAAATGATTGAGTGTTATCTCTGCTGTTTTTTCATTTAAGTTTTACTCAAAATTCAAAAGACTCCGTGTTTTTTACATGATATTGTTAAGAGTTTAGAGAGTTTGAATATAGATGAAATTTTGTCGATCTAATTGTTTTGAAAATAAAAAAGGTTCGACATTATTATCGGCCAATAATATAATTAAGCAGTCTTAAAAATTATAAAACATGTGTATAAGTACAAAGAAACCATAAATCATTATGAAGTGCTTATAAACATCAAAATTCGTAAAGAAATCCAAGTTGAAAAAAACATATAGATATTATAATTGTAATTTCAGTAATGATTTAAGTAAGAAGAAAAAATTCTAATGATTTCACCTCCCACTGGCAATTCCATGTGCTTTCTCTCCCTCATTGTCCCACTTACCCACTATTCTTTTATCAACTCTCTTTCTTCTCTCTTCCTTAACCAAATCCATGACTTAAAAAGTACAGAGCCACAACATTAACTACTCTTCATACCTTAAGCTTTCTCTATCTCTGCCTTGCAGTTTCATAATGAACATTCCTGCCTCCTCAAGTCGCTCTTGGTACATAAACATTTATGTTCCAAGCGAGTTTAATAATATGTTTTCTATATTTTTGTTTTTATTAACTTGAAACCGAAGAAATGGTTATGTTTTTAGGTCGGTGAGTGAGGAATCACTGAGAAGGTACGTAAGGTTTGCTAGTGAGGGTTGTATCCAAGAGCTCTTATCTGCATCTGAAGCTGGACGGTTTGGAAACGCGTCCAATGGGTGGAAGATAGTGAGACATGACCAAAACGGTGTCGAGATTTCAAAACGTGATTCTGGACCGCTAAATGCGTTTCGAAGCCGCAGGATCCTCACATCAGTTTCTTCGGAGCAGTTCATCATAATCGCAAACGCCTTAGGTGCGGCCAAGGTAATATTTTTAGTGCAATTAGGCATGTCCTCACATACAAAACAAAGATACTACAAAATAATATATCTATATATACATATATATATATATATATATATTTGTTTTGTGGCTCAACAATATATTTCACATAAGTTTAATTAATTAATAATATAGAACAATAAATATTCTATAAAACAAGTTGCTATATATTGACTCTCTTAACATTTTAATAAAGAAATTGTAATGTAATTCATAAATATATTACTCTGTTCCTTCTAAAATGTTATATTCATGTCAATGGTAGTTTAGATAATCCAACTAATAATTCAGCCATCAGGGGTTCAATCACTCTTTGGTACATGTGGAAGATTTAAAATGGATTTTAGGGTAACGAGGCTTAGATTATAGTATAAGACTTATCGATTTGAAAAAATATATGCACAAATAAGTAATGTAATATAATTTAGTAGAGACTAAGAAACATATGGCCTAATTGTCTTGTCCCTGATTCATATAGACACCATGTGATGAGTTCGATTCTCAACCTACTTCATTTAAAAAATTTAAGTTATGGATCGAGTCTTATCGATTTAATGATTATTTGTTGACACATTTTTTTTTGTAGAGCTTAACGTTAATTGTAAATGTAAATTTTACATATTAATTAATTATAATCTAATTTCTACATCAGATGAATTTGTCAACAAAGAAAAACAATTGTATCTATATCCGTATATGGTAGGTTAATTACCTACTTTATTATTAATTGGAATTTTATAAACTACTAATTATGATTGTTGGAGAAAATGACAGCAATGGGAAGGCGACCTTGTGGAAGCAACACATATGAAGAACATAGATGATAATCTTAGTATAATTCGTTTAAGATTTGGGGAAAACTCGAAACCTCTCTTTAAGAACAGAGAGTTCATTGTCTATGAAAGACAAGAGACCATGTCAGACGGTACTGTTGTGGTCGCAGTTGCGTCATTACCAAAGGAGATAGCAGAAGGATTGGAGCCAACAAAGAAAATGAAAAACAATTACATTAGAGGGTTTTTGGTTGAGTCAGGTTGGGTTTTGGAGAAGCTTGAAGATTCTTCTTGCATAATTACTTATGTTGCTCAGGTCTCTAAATATTTTCCTCTTCTTTTTATATTTATTTTGTTGTTTTTTGTGTGTTAATTTTTTGTTTTTTTTTGTTTTCTTACAGTTGGATCCCTCAGGATGGTTACCAAAGTGTTTTGTGAACAGATTAAACACAAAGCTAGTAATGATAATTGATAACCTTAGAAAGCTTGCTCATGCTTCTCCACCATCTATTGCTTCTCCATAAAACTCTTTATTTTTGTAAACTTATTTTGATTAAAAGAGTGAAATGATTAGTAATTAAGAGGCCAACTCTTTCTCCTACTTTTCTACTTTATGACACTTTAACCTCTCTCTTGGGCTAGAAAGATGCTAGTAAAAGAGGCAAACTGTCATTAAAGTAACATAAAAAATTATTAATTTATGGTAATTATATGTTTGTATTATATACTGTTTTTCTACCACAATTTTCCTTTATTCCTTTTGATGAGAACAATGCCAATACATTTTTATGTTCATGGTTTCAAACTTTCAATTGTTGTGAGGTCATAAAGCCAATACATTCTTCTTTTATTCCTTTTATGAAGTATGAGTTAGGAAACTAACTATAAGTTTTCAATTAATTAATAAACTAACTACAGATTTTTGTAAATTAAAAAACTAACTATGTACCTCACAACCATAATAGCAATCAGATTGAAATAGCTTTGTATATGTTAGACATATACATATAAATAAACGCGTAGACATGTAATTAAAATGCTTGTACAAGTAAGTTACAATGTTAGACATGTAATTTACATGGAGTAATTATGTACATTACATATGTTAGACAAATAATCATATACATCAGATATATAGAAATTAATTAATGTTACACAATAATCATATGCATATGTAATGATTCTATAACAATTATGTTAAACATGTAAACATTTAAATTAACAACTACAAATAGTAGTTCACCTATAACATTAATAGTAATAGACATATAACAATAGTAGTAATATAACAATAGTAGTAATACATGTAACATGTTTATTAACACTTTAATTTTAATTATGTAATAGCAATGTTTATAAATTGATGTATATGTTGTACACCTATAGTAATAGTAGTACACATATAATAAGTTATAAAAAGTGAACAGTGTCGAGTAAACAGTATTATAGTTATTTATTCAAATTGTCCTAAATTTAAAATTTAATATTAGTTCTTGATGTTAAATGCATGATGTATTTTAGAGAGCGGACTTTGACTAAGGAGTGGTCCTTATTGATCCATTCTTTTTTTTTTAAATGTATGATATAATATTTTTGAGTATAAAAAATCTAAAGGCACACAAGTTGGCGATGAAATTTGTAATATTGTGCTACCCTATAGTGATACAAATTTTCTATCCATTCATTTGCCTTAAATCAATGACGAAGTTATTAAATTATGGGTTTTCAACTCAATATCAAGGAGAGACTTCTATCTTTTATATATATTAGTTATGATCCCTTCCAATTTTTGATGTAGGATAATATTTTTTAATATTATACGTTTTTTCGAGATGATAATTCTTTGACCATTTATCTCATATGTTCGGGATGGATCGATGACACCATATTTAGGGTTGGGGTGTCAATAATTAGACTAATTTTGAATCAGATCGGATTGGAAAGTATGGATCGCGAGCTCTAATACCATATTAGATTATAGGATTTCAACATATTATTAATAAGTGATTAGTAGAAATGTTTATATATTATATATAATAGTTAAAATATCTTCTAACTTCATTATGCGGGATAATACAAGTATAATACCAAATCATACTAGTTTATATTCACGCGGCATGCCAAAATAAAGCAACTTCATGACATAATTAAAACCAAAAATAAAGCACGAAATAAACAATCATTGTGGTTCGAGCTTTGAAGTTGGGAAATTGCCACTGTACTGAAATGACTCTTTACCATAAGGAACGCCAGAACCTTTGCCTGCATCATCGTACGTTTTTGAGCTGGTTGCTGAATCTGCATTAGGGTTTAATCCAACATGCTTCACTATGCTCTCAACCTCTTGCACAACTTCACTCATTGATGGCATATTATCTCCTTCTGTCTCCACACATCTCAAAGCCAAATCTACAAACCTCTCAAACCCTATAAGATTATTCTCACCAATGATGGTTGTGTCAAGCACTCCGGAAGGTCATACAAAGTCTTTGTTTGTCCATCTTCTTTTTTACCTCTTTTACTACATAGCTGCCTTTATCTATTGGAGTTTTACCAGTTAATAGCTCAAGCATCACCACACCAAAACCATACACATCGCTCTTCTCTGTTAATTGGTTTGTCAGGTAGTACTCCGGATCTAAGTAGCCCTAAATCTAGACATATTTTGAGTTTTTTTTTTCTGAAGTTAGTGGAGTCCATATATCTGATTGAGTTTCTTACTCATCATGGTTCCTTTAACTTGTGTTGTGATATGAATTTTCTCAGGGTCTCCAATAAGTTTTGAGAGGCCGAAATCAGCAACCTTTGCAGTTAAGTCTTCATCAAGTAATATGTTATTTGATTTTACATCTCTGTGTATAATTGGTGGATCAGCAAGCTCATGAAGATATGCTAAGCCCTTGCCTTACCAAGTGCTATCTTAAGCCTTCTTGCCCAATCAAGTCTAATCCCATTCTTACCTGCATTATTACCAAATTCAGTAGCCAAGAAGAACTATCAAAGAAAGTGAGAGCTTTCATATTAATACCTGATAAACTATCTCTAAGAGAGCCATTTGGAATGTAATCATACACAAGCATTTGCTCACTTCGATCGAAGCAGAAACCCAAAAGTTTGACAACATTCTTATGATGAACTCTTGAAAGAAGCTCAATCTCAGTCTTAAATTCCAACTCTGCTTATGAAGCTCAAGATCATAAATTTCAACTTATGCCATTGATTAGTCGATTTGCAAAGACATCCACCTCCACCTCCACCTCCAACATCATTTTCCTCAGAAAAGTTATCAGTACATTTCTAAGCTCTTCTAATGTAAAGGCTTTTGCTCCCATTAGCTGTGGAGCATCGATATTGGTCTTACTTCTATCCCATTTGGATATAAATATACAAGGGAGAAACTGTTAGAATCTTCATCAAACAAGAGAGAAGTCTAGACAAAGATCTTTGCTTTCTCTTCTTACCAAAATGATTAATTTGATCAGTTGCTATCTCTGCTCTCTTCTTTTGTCTAAGAGCATAAATACCAGCTAAAGTTAGACACAACATAAGAACCGCAGCACTAATTGATGCTCCAATTATAATGCCTATGTTTACTGAATTAGAACCTCCTGTATACATTAAAACCAAGAAAGAGTGAATGAGTCATATCAAATTAAAAACCTATATAGATTTGTGTGATCAGTTTCATCATACCAGGGAATTGATTATACGTATCAGCTTTGAAAATGTAAGGTCCAAATATTATAGGAAGCTTATTAGTATTACTCTGTTCACAAAACACAGAAATAACTTTATTCATTCCTGTTTCATTAAACCTATCTTTGCCCAAAGGAAAGACCAAGAGTTCTATTAGAAGATGATAATCAATTGGAGACTCTTCAATGTTTCTGATAACCACTGAGTCCACTGGATAATTTCCTGTCTTAAAGATTTTACGCCTTTCGTGCGGGTCGGAACTTACCCGACAAAGAATTTCGCTGCATTAGGATCGTTATAGTTACGGTCACCGTTCACCGGGCTTCGGTCGCCGGCTCCCCTATCATCAGGTCACCAACTTCCTTAACGTTCCGGCACTGCAATCAGTTGTTAGAATCAATAGGTCTTCAAATTGTTCATTTGAAAAATTTGATCTGTAATACACTCTTGGAGGTCTTTGAAATCGGTTTGATTTGAATACCCTGAGAATGAAGGAGACCTGAATTCAATTTTTCCTATGAGTGGATACACACAATGGCAAGCTGAACTCAGTTCATTCCCCTTATCACACCCATTACTACAGTCTAATTGTGGTATAGTGTAAGATGCTTTATTTTGCGTCATATTGCAGTAGTCACTCAACTGGTTTTCAACTAGAAAGCACACATCATTATCAAGCAACCTGTAACATATATCAAAGAGACATAATTAATTGATTCAAATTGTATAGAATATTTTGATTTGTGAGCAATACATATATTACTTGGATGCGGTTATTAGCTGATGGTTTGTATTCCACAATGTCATTGTTTCTTAGATCCACAAATTCCAACTGCTTGCTAAAGCTAGTGTTGGAGATTCGTTTGATTCTTGACAAATACAGGTGAGTAACGAAATCGAGAATCTGAGCTTTAATATTGAAGAACGGAGGCGACACTACAAGAGAACATTAGTTTAGGGACCATTTTTTACAACGTTTTTGGGACGTCGTAAAATTGGGAGGTATTTGCAACTCCCTTACGACGTTTTGAGATTTCGTCGTAAAGGAGTTGTAAGAGTACAACGAAAATTTACGTTGTAAACAAGTCGGTAACGGTATTTTACGACTCCTTAACAACGCTTTCCCATTGCTCAAAAAATTCGTTGTTAATTAGTCCCTAAGTTGCAACTCTTTTACGACCTCTATAATTTACATCGAATTAACATCGAATGTCAAAGTAGGTAAACACGATTTTCTTGTTACGTAAAAGGTTTAAATAAAATTTAAATTTGGAGTTGTGAAGGTGTTGTTAAATTAAAAATTTCGATGTTAAAACGTCTCTACTTTACAACTCTTTTACGACTAAGTAGTTTACAACTATTTAAGGACGTAATTTCAAATTAGATATTTATGGTTAGGTACAAGTGTTGTAATTTACTCGTAATTTGCGGGAAGTTGTAAAATCATCGTTAATTTTTTGCCTATATAAGGAGGAAGGCTCTCTTCATTATTCACAACATCAAAAAACAAAAAAAAAAACGTGGTAGAGGGGAAAAATGGTTTTGTGGAAAAACCCAAAAAATGTCTTTCGGTGGAGATATATTCGAGCAACGGACGTGGATGTATATGAGTAGAGATGCTGCTGGTATCGTGACAAAGGAGTTTATGAATGGGGCATAAATATTCATGCACCAAGCTAGTCTAACCGAAATCACGGTTGAATCAGGTAAGATGTTCTGTCCTTGTCGGAAATGCAAAAATACGAAATTTGCCCGAGTAGAAACTGTTTGGAATCATCTATTAAATAGAGGGTTTACACCGTATTATTACATATGGTTTCACCATGGGGAAGGTGATAACAGTCGTGTAAATGATGAAGCAAGTAGTAGTAATTTTAAGAATGTTGATGGTAATATAGGTGAATCAAGTAATTTGCATGATGTTGGTTATCAGAATGAGATTCTTGGGGTTGTAGAGCATGATAGGATGCATGAAATGGTCACATACACATTTCAGGAAACTAATACTGATCAACCTATAGTTGCTGAGACACCCAATTTAGATGCAAAAAGGTTTTATGACATGCTAGATGCTGCAAACCAGCCTCTCTACGAGGGGTGTAGAGAAGACTTGTCTAAATTATCATTGGCAGCTAGGATGATGAATATTAAAACAGAATGTAATTCATCTCACTCATGCATAAATATGTGGACTGACTTGCTCAATGAGTATTTGCCAGAAGACAATGTTTGTGCAGAATCATATTACGAGACGCAGAAATTGGTCTATAGTCTTGGGTTGTTGTGCGAAACCATTAATGTTTGTATAGATAATTGTATGATCTACTGGAAAGATGATGATATGTTACAAGAATGTCGGTTCTGTAACAAACCAAGATATAAGGCACAAGGGAGTGAGCATAAGAAGGTTTTGTATCAACGGATGTGGTATTTGCCAATAACTGATAGATTGAAGAGGTTATATCAGTCAGAGAGGACAACAGCTGTGATGAGATGACATGCAGAGCATTCACAGACAGAAGGAGAGATTAATCATCCCTCAGATGCCAAGGCGTGGAAACATTTTAATATGGTACACAAAGATTTTGCTAGGAATATTAGGAATGTTTACCTTGCTCTATGCAACGATGGTTTTAGTCCGTTTGGAATGTCTGGTAGACAATATTCTTTGTGGCCAGTAATCCTCACGCCTTATAACCTTCCTCCGGGAATGTGCATGGAAAAAGAATTTTTATTCCTAAGTATACTTGTTCCTGGTCCTAATCATCCGAAACGGTCTCATGACGTGTTTTTGCAACCTTTGATTCATGAGCTGAAACGGTTATGGACGCATCGGGTTCGAGCATATGATTGTTCTGTCCAAAAAGATTTACGATGAAGGCGGTGCTTATGTGGACGATAAGTGACTTCCCTGCGTACGGAATGTTATCTGGTTGGACAACACATGGGAGATTGGCTTGCCCATATTGCATTTGGAGAACAGATGCGTTCCAACTGAAGCATGGTAGAAAGACTTCTTGGTTTGATTGTCATCGTCGATATCTTCCAATTAACCATCCTTACCGAAGGAACACGACTCTATTCAGGAGTAAAGTTAAGGTAAAGGATCCCCCACCATTGTATCTATCAGGAGAGGAAATCGAAGTAAATATGGATTATTACGGGGCTTTGGCTACTGTTCCTCGAGGAGGTAATTGGCATGTTCCTAATAATAAGTCGGATTATTACGGACGGCATCATAACTGGCATAAGAAGAGTATATTTTGGGAGCTGCCATATTGGAAAGATTTGTTGATTCGACATAATTTGGATGTGATGCACATCGAGAAGAATTTTTTTTTGAGAATATCATGCATACGATTTTGAATGTGGCTGGTAGGACAAAGGATAACAGGAATTCACATTTAGATTACCAGCTATTTGTTCAAGAAGTGAGTTGCATATCAAAAGTGACGGCAAAATTCCAGTTCCGCTAGTTAGGTTGTCATCTGAGGCGAAAATGACGTTATTCAATTGGGTGTCATCAGAGGTGAAGTTTCCTGATGGGTATGTCTCAAATCTCTCAAGATGTGTTGAGAAAGGGCAAAAGTTTACAGGGATGAAAAGACATGATTGTCATGTTTTCATGCAATGACTACTACCCTTTGCTTTGGCGGAGTTGCTTCCAAAAAATGTACATAAAGTACTTGCAGGTATTTGTTTAACATACTATAGTAATGAATATAAACATATGTATATAAGTCTTATATTGTAGGTATTGGAGCTTTTTTTAGAGATTTGAGTGCACAGACAATCACAGTAGAAGGTTTGGAACAACTTTCAACAAATATACCGTTATTGTTGTGTAACTTAGAGAAAAATTTTCCTCATTCGTTCTTCGATGTTATGGAACATCTGCCACTGCACCTTCCTCATGAAGCATTCCTAGCAGGACCTGTTCATTTTGATGGATGTATCCATTTGAACGTTTTATGAAAACACTTAAGGGCAAAACAAAGAATCTGTCAAAAGTCGAAGGGTCAATCGTTGCTGGTAGCCTGACAGAAGAAATGTCGAATTTCACATCGTACTACTTTGCACCTACCGTTCACACACGAAAAAGCACCTAGGAGATATGATGATGGTGGTGTCGCCCAAATTAATGCAGTAGAGGGAGTTCCTGACATCTTTTCTCCAATTGGACGTCTTAGTGGCAAATTAAAAGAAGTTTGGTGGAGCAGTCCCGAAGACCGGCACGCGGCACACACATATATACTTCTGAATGTACTGAAGTGCTTCTGTTTGAAAGGTATATATATATATATATTTGTATATGAATTGTGTATATTTAATGAAATGTGTATTACTTTTAAATTAACGTATTTCTATATACATGTCTAGTTTATTTGTTAGTTAGGTAAAAGAAACTATCGAAGGAATTTCAGATGCAGAAGTACTTAAGCATAAAGATATGCACTTTGCATTATGGTTCAACACCAGATTACATTCGCATAACGTGGTTCAAGATTTTTGCGATAATTTTTTTTTTAACATTAATTTTTTTTTACTCAACATACTATAATATATAATAATAAATTAATTAATTATGTTAACTACTAGAAACGTTGGAATTGGGAAGTCTCTATCAACGAGACTGTCCGACATGAATTCAACCGCAAAGCCATGAAACGGCTTATTAACACAATCTCAGACTGGAAAACCGAGTGGGAGGTGAAGGGAGATGACGGGAAACCCACATTCAGGACCAACGCTTGTTGGGACGGACTGAAGAGTTACTGGGTAGACCCTGTAGCTGTGAGGAGAGCTGCTCAGTGTTCCGCCTCCCGGAAGACGATTGGCCCCGACGGTTTACCAGTCGCAATGCCGCACACTGCGGGCCAAGTGCCTTTTGGAGACGGATGAGAAATTCGTAGCCATGGAATCCATGATGGATATTTTGGTCGCGGGCAATCCACATGCATCTACGGCTTTGGAGCTTAGACGTCGGAACCTCGGGATTAGGCTTACGGAGAATGTCGAGGTCGATTTGAACAAGCGGGTAGCTGAAGATTAGGACGACCGTAGCTCTGACATGTTCGACGAATTACTCCGTTAAATATTTTGTAATTTGTAATTAAATTTTTGTAAAAACATTTTAATTTTATATTTTAGTTTTATATTTTGATTTTAATTTATTCATTTCATATTTTTATTTAAATACAAAAAATTAAATTTCACATTTTAATTGTGTTGTTAACTTTTAAAATGTTTTTACAACGTTTTATGCCTTACGACGTGCAAGACACGACAAACCACGTGGCGTCCATAATGCATTGTAAAAGGCCTTTACAACGCATTAGAGACGAAAATGAGAGTTGTAAAAGTCATGTTCTCTTGTAGTGCGAAGAATGACCTTATGAGCCTAAGCGATTTCGACAGTCCCCTTCTATGCCTTAGAAGCACATATCGCCGCTTAGAGCTTTAACTCCGGTTTCCTCAATCGTTTGTTAAACGAAATTAAGTCATTGTTACAGAGAATTGTAAGAAGAAGAAGATCGATTCATCATCCTACTTTTGGAGGCTTTGTTCGGGTTTTATAGATTGAGAATCGTGTTCTCTAACAGTCTCGATTTCAATCTTATCCCCTCACAGTTCCTTGAGCTTATCTCTACACTTGCTTAATGATTCTTCACTACTTCTTTTCTTCAGTCAATTGAAGTTTTGATTGAGACCGAGTAGGGCTTGCGGTGTGGGCTTTAGTGAAGGTTCAGCCCATTAAATTTTTGTAATTAACCCAAAAATCCTCCACTTGATTTCAAACATATTTCTGATCAGCTGCATTGATTTGTCTAGAAGACTTTGAATCGATATGTTCTGTGACAAAGTGCATTGTTTATGGAAGCTACATTTACAAGAGTATTTGTACTGTAGCTTTGTTTGTCTACTATCTTATCCTTTTATTCTATAAAAGACATTAGTATTGACTACATACAAGGTAATTTCTTCTTGTATCACATAGGTCCGATTGTCATTCCTCTAGGAACTTCTCTCTCAATCGTCTTATGAATATTTATAAACTATCCAAGTTCTTCTCATGCTCTTACTTTGCTTTGACCTTTTGAACCATGACTTAAATGAATTGAGTCCAATGGTAAGGAGCTTTCAGATTTGCAAAGAACTATATCCAGATCAGACCCATTTTCTTGGCCGTTTCCTTGACAATTCAATCACACAAACCTTTTGTGAATGGGTCTGCTATGTTTTTCACTGATCTCACAAATTTAATGGACACATCACGGCTTCCATGAGCCCTCTCAGGACCTTGTGTCTCATTCTGATGTGTCTCTTTTTTTCCGTTGTATAACTGATTTTTTACCACACCAATGACTGCTTGAGAGTCACATCTTATCATGGTGGAAAAGCACAATTTGTTTACCATTGGCAGATCTGCAAACACACTTCTCAGCCACTCAGCTTCTTGTGCGGCTAGTTCCATATCTATGAGCTCGGATTCCATTGTAGATCTTGCAATGCATGTTTGCTTTCTGAATCTCCATGATACCGCTCCTCCTGCAAGCATGAAGACATATCCACTAGTTGAGTTGATCTCATCATTATCTGTCACCCAATTAGCATCGCAAAATACCTCAAACACGCATGCAGATCTCTTGTACTTTAAGTTACAATTTTGAGGGCCCTTGAGGTATCTTAGCAGGCGGTCCACTGCTTTCTAGTGATCTTCATTTGGACTGCTTGTATATCGACTCAGTCTGCTCACCGTGTATACAATTTCTGGCCTTGTGCAGTTCATTAGATACATTAACTTCGTAGGATTTTTGCATACTCGCTCTGCCTTAGACTTTCTCTTCTGTTTTTGCACATGTGTATAGAAGAATCATATGGTGTTCTGGCACCAGGTTTGTCCTAGAAGTCGAACTTCTTGAGGATTTTTTTCACATAGTGTGACTATGACAAGTTATATCCATCTTCGGTCTTGGTCACCTTGATTCCCAGAATCACATCTACTTCTTTAAGGTCCTTCATCTTGAACATTGAGCCTAGAAATCCTTTAGTCTTCTCAACTATCATCAGGTTAGATCCCATAATTAACATATCATTGACGTAAAGGCAGATTATCACATATCCATAGTCACTAATTTTGCTGAATATACAAGTATCTCCACAGTTAGTTGAGAATCCATCCTCTGTCAAGGTCAATCTAAATTTTTCGAACCATTTCTTGGGAGCCTGTTTCAGGCCGTAGAGTGAGTTCTTCAACTTATAGACCTTCGTTTGATGTCCTTCTATCACGAACCCATCTGGCTGTATCATGTAGATTTCTTCATCTAAATCGCCATTTAGGAATGCTGTTTTTACGTCCATTTGGTGTACAACAAGGTCGTAGGATGAGGCAACAGCTAGAAGCATTATGACTGAGGAAATCTTAGTGACTGGGGCATAAGTATCAAAGAAGTCTACTCCCTGTTTTTTGAGAGTATCCTTGTGCTACTAGTCAAGCCTTGAATTTGTCTATCGAACCATCTGCTCTTAGTTTCTTCTTCATTATCCATTTGCACCTCATTGCCTTGCAACCAATGGGAAAATCTACTATTTCCCTAGTGTGATTTGAGGTGATGGACTCGTATTCACTGTTTATTGCTTCTTTCCAGAATAGTGCATCAAGGGATTACATAACTTCAGAGTAGAACATAGGTTCTTCTTCTAGCAGGAAAGTGAAGACGATCTCTTCGTTTAGCTCATCTTCATCAGTGATGAAGTACGTTATGAATTTTGCTCTGTAATCTGTACACGTTATGTATCTCTTTCTTTTCTTGGTTATGTATCGTTTACAACTACTGTAGATCTCTTATAAGTTTCATTAGCTGCTACGACACATTCTACCACAGATTCTTGAATCTGAGTTGATGTACCACTTTACTTAGCCCTTTCATTGAATGGGAATATCTATTCGAAGAATTCCACGTCTCGAGACTCTATTACATGTCCCAGGGTCATGGTTATTTTGTCGAAAGCGATGCATCTGTACATGGCATTGTTCGTTGCATACCTTATGAAGAGGCTTTCCGAGGTTTTTGATTTGATGTTACTTCTTTTAAACTCTGGCAATCCTAGTTTTGCTAGACATCCCCAAGTCCTAAGATAGTTCAGATTTAGTGGAAAACTTGTCAAGAGTTCGTATGGAGTGTCTCTGATCTTCTTGTGAGGCACTATGTTGAGTATGGGACACACACACATAACTGCTCGCCCCCCTCCCCACAGTTGGTCACACATGCATTTCATTCATCATGTTCTTGAGCGTCATGTTCTTCCTTTCAGCGATCCCATTATGCTATGGAGATTAAGGTGCAAAAGTTTCATGAATGATTCCTTCCTTTATGTAGTACTCCCTGAGTTTTCCCGACATGTATTCTACTCCTTTATCTGATCTTAGCCTCTTGAGTTTCTTATTCAGTTGTCTCTCGGATTCATTCTTGAATTGGACAAAGAACTCAAATGATTAATCCTTGGATTTCAGAAGATACACTCTAGTGAATCTTGAGAAATCATCTACGAAAGTAATGTAGTAGTTCTTCCCTCCTCTGCTTGAGGTGTTTTTGAAGTTTGCAATATCAGAATGGATCTGTTCAAGTACAGATGAAGAACGAGATATTTGATTCTTAAAAGGCAATCTTGCATGTTTAGCCTCTACATGGATTTCACATTTCATATAACTAAAGTTGATTTTATCTTGTATCAGATTCAGTTGTTTCAATCTTTTCACAGATGTGACATTCAAGTGGCCAAGTGTACTGTGTCATGAATCAAGACTCAAGAATAAGTAGGCAGAATCCTTCATTTTATTCATGTTATCGGTTTCCAACAGAAAAAGGTTTCCACAGTAGTAAGTTTTACCCACATAGACTCCATTTTTTGTCAATACTAACATTCCAACATCGATAGTTTGCTTAACACCAGCATTGATTATTAGAGCACTAGAAATTAAGCTCCTACGCATTTTAGGCATAAAAAGAGTTCTATTTAAGGTGAAAGATCTCCCTGACGACAGTGTCAACTTAACATCACTGATTCCCTAGACTTTCAGTCCTCTAGCTTCTCCCAAGTAGACGGTGTTGTTCTCATTCTCTTCCAGTTTTTTGAACAAGGGCTTCTGGTTGCAATTATGTCTTGTGGATCCAGAGTCTACAATACATTTCACTTTATCTGATGCAGTAAATGCTTCAGTAACCACATCGACAATTGGTCGAATGTGCTTCAGTCTCTTTCTTTTGTTGTTGTGGAAGTTTGCACTCGAATTTCTTGTGGTCAGTCTTGCCGCATTTCCAACATCTCGTCTTCCTTTAGAACTTGACAGATTGTTTCTAATTAATTCTCTTCTCTTGATCTTTGTGTGATACCTCATGTTGGCTTCCTCGATGAGGATGTCTGGGATTAACTCGTCAAGACTCATTCTTTTCTTCTCGTACTTGAGTTTCGACCTATAACTGCTCCAGGAATGTGGTAATATTTCTATATGAACCAGAGCTGCAAGATGATTGTCAATGCTCATTCCCTCTGCTTGAATTCTTGAAACTATATCTTCGTAGTCATGGAGTTGATCCAACACAGGAATAGTATCTCTAATCTTAAAGTTCAGACATTGAGAGGTGATGTACTGCTTCTTCCCTTCGTCTTCTTCTCCATACTTCTTCTTGAGATTTATTCAGATTTCCTTTGCAGAGTCGAAGTTGACATAGATGTTAAACAACTTCTCTGAGAGGTGGCGCAGCATGTGTCCTATGCTGGTTATGTTGTGATCTTCAATAGACCCATCTCTTTTCTGTTTATTGGGTTCTGTTTCAGTAGGGTCATGAGAAACCTTCTTGGAAAAAAGTTGAGACAGATCGGTGACATTGATTCCTCCGATTGATTCTTCATCTTCTAAGAGAACGTATTCGAGACCGGTTTCTTGAAAGAAGACTAACAGATCCTCCAACCATCTCATGTAGTTTGCTCATGTGAGAGGTTGCATCTTGGATAAGTCAGGAACTATTTCACGTTTGGCCATTCGGAATCCAACGCTTTGTCGAATTCGCTTAAGATTGTTGGAGATTCGTTTGATTCTTGACAAATACAGGTGAGTAATGAATGCAAAATCGAGAATTGGAGCTTTAATATCGAAGAACGGAGGCAAAGAATGACCTTCTGAGCTTAAGCGATTTCGATAGTCTCCTTCTATGCCTTAGAAGCACCTATCGCCGCTTAGAGCTTTAACTCCGGTTTCCTCAATCATTTGTTAAATGGAATTGTTTCATTGTTACAGAGAATTGTAAGAAGAAGAAGATCAATTCATCGTCCTGCGTTTGGAAGCTCTGTTCGGTTCTTATAGATTGAGAATCGTGTTCTCTAGAGGTCTCGATTTCAATCTTATCCTGTAACAGTTCCTTGAGCTTATCTTTACACTTGCTTAACGATTCTTCACTGCTTCTTTTCTTCAGTCAATCGGAGTTTCGATTGAGACCGAGTAGGGCTTGCGGTGTGGATTTTAGTGAAGGTTCGACCCATTAAATTGTTGTAATCAACCCAACAGCTAGTACCAAAGTTCAATACTCCATTTATATAATTTCGCTTTAAGTAACCACAAAATCAAAGGAAATATCAATACAGAACCACAACTTTATAGTTGACTTAACAATCGGAGTTTTCGTGTATTGGTTAACTCACACTGTTTGTATTGAATTCCTTCCATTCTTCTGCCAAGTGTGAAAGATTCATTTTCTCTTTGTAACCATATACACATCATCAATTATTAGATATTTAGAAAGAAAAGAGGGAGAAGAATGCTCATACAATGTTGATAGGGACGTTAATGAAGAGATCCATGATGGAATGGGTGATAATGTAAATCTGTTGTTGCTCACATCTCTGTTACAAATTAAAGAATCAGATTATGGTAATAGATTTATTATAAATAAGAAAATCATTCTGATGGTAAATTTAGAAATTTACAATGTGTAGAGAGTGGTCAAGTTGGATAAATCTGGAAGAGTACCGGTTAATCTGTTGTTGGCCAACTGCCTGAAATAGATTCAAATACAAACTCCTTTAATATCTATAGAAAAACAGAACATATCACTTTGGTTTATCAGGACAACAGTTCGCTAAGACTTTTGAGATTGGTAAGACTAGAAGAAGTTTCTCCAGTTAGTCTATTCCTGTCAAGACGTCTGCAAGAAAGGAAAATGAGCATATGTGAGACTGAAGAAGTAATTAAAAAAACAACAACTTGAAGGTTATAGTCTATCAAATGTCTCGTAATACTAACATCACTTCCAGCCATTCAACGAGGCTGAGGCTTTCCGGGATTTTGCCTGTAAACTGGTTTCCATCGAACAGTCTATCAATGAAACAAGAAGCATTGCAGTCAATTTGTTAGTTATTAGTCTGAGCTTGTAGATTTAGGATTGGATGTCAAATCCCTATACACAATATCAAACATTAAATGAGAACAAAATTGACAATTGTCAATCAAAAGGAAAGTTAAACAGATGATCCAACTAAAGACTCTAACATCGATGTTAAAAGAGATTTTGTGGAGTGAGTTTTAGGTTATACATTGAGTCTTACCAATAAAATTTTTTTGATAAAAAAAAAACGCAAGACATGTTTTGTAGATAAATAAAACTGTGACTCAAATTTGAACCAAAAAAAAACTTTATTTGATATAAGCAGGACGTTCTTTCTAGGATTCAAAAAAACAAACCTTAAATCCGAAGAACCAAAACCCAACAATATTGAATGTCAACCCCTAGTAAAGGAAAAGAAACATAGACATACAAGGTCTGCAATTCAGACAGCTCAGAAACATTTGCAGCAAGTGTTCCTTCTAAGTTAAGGTTGCCCAATGATCTGTGAAACAAGCAACACCATATGGTTAAAAACTCTACAGAGGGTTATTGAAGTAAGAGCAGCAAAAGAATAAACAAGTTTTTCTACATTCTAACAATGCGATTATTTCACATTCAATTCCAACCCAACTGGCTCCACAAGGATCAAAGCCTTTCCAGTTCTTAGGAGGGTTGGTCCATCCACTCTTCAAACCTTGTAAAGCAGAATCTGGATCATCATTGAAACTAATTCAATGATTTTGAAATTCATTTATTCTAAAAACAAGAACTGGTTGTTATTTATATATATACTTACACTCTGAACCATCTGTAAATGCATAAACAGAACAATTTTGGAAGAAAAGAATGATCAGGAGATTAATTAATAAAAAATTTAAATTCATATTGAGACCAAAAAGAATGGTTTAGGCCTTGTTCTTTTGGCAGTCGCTAACAACAACGACTAGCGACAGCGACCAAATCATATTTTTTTGGCAGTCACTGGTTCAGCGACCAACGACTGCGTTTTTCAGTCGCTAGGAAATTCAGCGACTAGTCGCTGAAATCAGTCGCTTAGATCAATCGCTGAATCAGCGACTGCCAAAAAAACAAAATAGCGACTACAATTTTTCAATTCTTTTTTTCACCAATATCTTTTAAAATATAAAATAATATATAAAAATAACAAAAATATAGAAAATAAATTAAAAAAACTATATTTTTTACTAGTATTAATATATATATACAAATAAATAAATAAAAATATTTTAAAAAGTAAAATAAAAATTTAAAATTTATAATAATCACGTTAAAATTTTATAGCTACCTATAAATTTGTATAAATATCAATATATAATTATTCTGTATAAAAACTAATAAATAAATAAAATCATAAAGTTAAAAAATATAAACTAAGAAATTAAAATAAATATATATATATGTGGTTATTGACATTAAAAATTAGTATATAATATAATTTTAAGTTGTTAATTTTTTACTTTATACTATTCTTTATATTTTGTTTTATATTTTTAGTTTCTAAAAATTTAATATATAATATAATTTTTTGTTGTATAATTTTTATTTTATTCTAATTTAAAAGATTAGTAACATAATAATTGTATATCATATATACAAATTATATACTAATAGATAATAAATTATTATATTGCATATATAAATGTATAATATTAATAAAGTTTTATATAAATCAAATATTAAGTATAACAAAAATGCTAAATGGTATTTTTATATTTTAAAAAATAAAATTTTGTATTTTACATTATTTTAAATTTTAACTCATATTTTTTTTTTTTTGCTTAGTTTATTATTACAATTGTTTAAAAATTATTATTTTTTTTTTTATTCTGATATATATATATATATATTAATTTTCATTATAAATTATATAAAATAAAAAATATTATAAAACAATTGTTAGTCGCTAGCGACTATAAAAAGAACAACATAGCGACCAATCGCTGCGATCAGTCGCTGGTCGGTAGTGGTTATAAAAAGAATAACACAGCAACAAGTCGCAGCGACTGGAACTGAAATAATAATTGCTATCGTTGGTCGCTGTTGTTATCGCGAACGACCACGAAAAGAACAAGACTTTACAAATAGTTAAGAAGAAAGCATGTGGTCTGCACAACTTACGACGAGCTCAAGAATACAAATTAAAGCTTTCTCGTTAACAAAACATGTAGACAACAATATGGAGAAGACTTTAGGAAATTTAAGTGAAAAATATAGATAGTAGACTATATATAAAAATTGTCTACTTGAAATATATAATACTGTTAGGAAAGGTTTCAAAATTTAGAAAGAGAAGGGGGAAAAACAAATTATGACATAAAAGAAACATAACAGTATAAACTTATGAACTAGGATATATATATATATATATATATATATATATATATATATATATATATATATAAAGATCTTTGTAAATCCTATGTTTGCAAAATACTAAGTCTTCAAAGTAACATGCATAATTGATCGTATGGTATGAATAGTAGTAAGTAAATAAGATCATATATTTTCAATAAGATTTACAATGCGAATCTATAACTCAAACAATATTATGTAAAACTATATGGTTCTCTAATATTAAACTATAATGAAAATATTGCAAAGATAAACATTTAAACAATAAGCCAAATATTTTTAGATTCGACAGTTCCATTTTTTTTTTAATAATGTCTACTAAAACAGAAACCATTGACAATTTTCAACCCAAAATTCAATCTGTCAAGATTTTCATACAAAATCCTGATGAATAAAACAATGTTGTGAAGCCACATAATAGCTAAATTATACTACATCAAATGCTTAAATTTATATATGAATTTGTTTACTACAATTTAATTCGGAGAAGTTGTATAAAACCACATTATATTATTTGAGGTATGGAAATATTTGAATTGTATATAGGAATTTATTGATTTAACTGTGACAAAAAATATAATTGTCTATACTAATAAAATGAAGGTTTTGAGACCTCTTAAGCCATCCATATCAGATTTTTTGTCTCTTCTAATGATGCCATGTCAGCATAAATTTTCTAAAACAATTTTTAAAGAACTCACTTAGTGACTCACCTTTTAAACATCTCACACTCTACGTTTAAGCGTTAGTTTTATTAAAAAATTGATGGAAACTAAATGGGCATTGATCCACAATATATTTAAAAGTGATAAATGTTACTGCAAGTTTTTGTCTAATTCGTTTAATCTTCAGTGATTTCTTATATTCTCATTTGTCTCAAACTAATATGGTTCATGTGAAAAAAACAACCCCTAGCGTTTTCCCAGAAGATCACCAATGTCAAATATTTTTGACCCTTGCTTTATTAGGTACAACAATCTGAATACCTCTTTTTTATTTTTGTTACCCTTAAATTCGTTGTCTTCCTTTCGAGATTATACTGCTAAGCGGGTTTTGAAAATTGTTTGATTGATTTTAACATCTATAGCTTCCATATTTGTTCGTTTAAATATTACCTTACTATGGGTTTTCGCAGTGATCCAAACGAAGCAACAACGGAGAGTAACCAAAAAAAAGTAAATAATCATAATTCATTGACTAAATTTTACAACTTACATGTTTTTAGTGAACAATTTATATTAGTCCCAAAAAAATGACTAGCTTATAAGTTCTTTAATGTGTCATCTATTGAGAAAAATAACATCATTTACTTTCTATAAATCACGGATTTTTTTTGTTAAAAGTTTCTTAAAAACACTTTTACATTGACATGTCATTCAATTTTTTGTGTGCTGATGCTTCAGAATATTTTTTATATTAAAATTATTATATTATATTTATACTATTAAACAACTAAGCTACAATAGAGATACTATTTGATATATGAATAAAAGCAAATCAAAAAAATCTATTAAAATGACATTGAAAATAGAAAACGATAGTATGATTTATGAATCAAAATCACAAACATAGAGAATTTAAAAGAGACAAAAGAATATGAATTTATGACCAATGCTCACAGCTATCTCGAATCTACAATTGCAGAATTTTAGGCCTTGGATTTTGTATGTCTTGGTCTCTTTTTGATGTGCATTTCCTTTTTCAAGCCCATTTTGTTTTTAATTTTTTTTGTTCCTTATAATTTTTCTAAACTTTTTAATACGTACAAGAAGAATATTAAAGGCATTGAATTCATCCTCTTTGACTCCAAGGTACATTGAAATCTGTTTCTTCTAAATATACAACATTGATTTTTTCGTATCAATACGACTGCAGGGAAATGTAGTTCAAGGTTTTATTTCGGCAAACCGGAAAATTCGGTTTCAAGAAGAATTGATGGCGACCACAGTATACAAATTGAAAAACTTCATGGTAAATCCCAACAAGAAGTACTACCGCGTCTCCGACTACAAACACTCCATCTGTTTCACTGACAAAACAACATTCCTCCCGGCACCACTCGAAGATCACATAATTGAAGAAGACAAGTTTAGGCTAAAGACTTTCCAAGAGTTTTCTGCAGTTGCTGACACCAACATTGACCTCTTCGGTAACCCAATACTTACCCATTTACAATACTTAGCACATAAACATCATGCCACACGAACTTACTTTTATGTATTTTAGATGTCATAGGTGAGCTCCGCGTAATTTCAGGTGACAACCTCCACTTGAAATCCACTAAAGAAATGACACCTCAAGTACATGACACAAGATCAAGTGATAGAGTGTTTCTACACCTCCAACATCAAGAGTAAGCACTCACAAGCTTTACACTTAATAAGTCTCTCTCTCAAGATAACGACCTAACATTTAATATCTAGTGGTGACATAATCCGTATTAGCTTATGGGGAAACATTGCCGAAAAGTTTAGGACCTGATGGAATAAAGCCAAAAGTGATTCTCATCACTAATGTGAACCCAAAATCTATAGGAGGTATATTCAATTCCTTGTTCACTAATCCCAAATACAACTACTACTTATATTTGATTCCACTACACACCTAATTTCCTACAGGTACTGTAACCTTAAGCTCCACATCAGCTACCCGCCTATTTTTTGACAATGATGTTGATGACACCAAAGGTTTTTTCAAAAGGTATATTCTCTGATGCTATTGCATGATTACTATGATTTACCAATGATAGCCAAATCGACACTAACATAACAACAAAAACACATTTCAGCTTATCTCAAAGTGACAAAAAACCTCCGACTGTTTCAAGCACATCATTCTCCATCACAAAACTAGAAACTGCGACTATCAAAGAGTTACAACAGTATATGCAAAGTGAAACTCCATAGGTTAGTCCCTTTTCAAAACCGATAACCCTACAAGTTCTAAACTTTGTAACACAGTCGTCGAGATTATTAATTACTTTCCAATGATAAACAAACAAGACGGCAAGCTTTATCTGTCTCGCTACAATAGATGCCGTCGATGAACAATATGGTTGGTACTACATCTCGCGCAGTAGCTGTAACACAAAGTTGGGAAAATCCGGCTCCTCATTCCACTGCAACACGTGTCTAAAATACAACAATGTCGGCCTCATCATGTTTGCACACTATGCTTTCATTTGAAAAGGACATGTCCAACACAAACACAAACTAAACAACAAATAATTGTATCCAAATGGATGTGTAGGTACCTCTTTGAAGTAAGGTCCGTGATCAAAGTGTCAATGTACAACTTCCAAGCTTCACATCAAACTTTCACTTCTCCCGTATTATTCCGAACGACGTTGGCTTGAACGACGAGGCGTCCGGAATAAACAACCTCATATATGCTGTCTGTGCAATTTTTTCCAAGGCTCAGAACACACATGCAAACGAAATATCCGATGAAGACAAGAAGAACGAGAAGCGCCCCCATCTAGACAACTAAACCAGCTTATTCATCTCACATTACAAGTTGTTTCTTTGATCTAATTTAAAACCATTCTCAATGTTACAAGTTTTGTCAATTTCATGTCCCTCCATACTATTCACAAGTTCCATCTTATTTCCCCTTTTTTGGTTTAACATTGCACTAATACGAGTTCACCTTTCTATAAAATTACTTCTACTCAATATTCATTACTATCCAAATGTTGTGTTTTGTTGAATACGCAGTACGTTATAAGGTTATTAAAAGTTTATTGGATCTATCATGACACAAACCTGCAAATGACTTCATTAATCCAAAGTGTAGATAATGTGTTGATAAAGAGATGCATGAAACAAAAGAATTTATTGTAAGGTAAGATGAACTATATTTATATTTTTTTACATATTTGAGAAACCTATATTGAATATGAACCGAGTCAAAGAAAAAACTTAAATAGGTTTCTTTAAAATAAAATTTCTTTAGAATAAAAAATCTTCATAATATATTATATAATCAATTAGCCTATATGGCATAATTTAGTTATTATATATTTGGAAAAATACTAATATTAAACCGTTTATTATATATATAGACTTTGTCATTCATAAATCAAAACCCTCTAATTACCTGAAACTGAACCTTATTCTTCGTCCAATTCTTCATCTCTTTTTATTAACTAAATCCATTTTGATTTTGTTAAAACAAATCTTTGAAAATAAAGATTTTTTTTTACATTTTAAATATATTTATGGACCAAAGACAATATAATATGTAACTTAATCTTCGTTATTCAAAATCGAAAAACCTTTGAATGTCCATATTACACGTCGGTTGATTTATAGTGATGAAGTTGTTTA
Organism: Lepidium sativum; assembly: GCA_023374145.1. Classification (NCBI taxonomy): domain Eukaryota; kingdom Viridiplantae; phylum Streptophyta; class Magnoliopsida; order Brassicales; family Brassicaceae; genus Lepidium; species Lepidium sativum. The sequence goes on along the minus strand of JAKUCM010001328.1, from coordinate 36,003 downwards.
ATCTTCTATTGAAACTATACATATTCACCACTTTTGAATGTCCATAGTTACTTTTTATTTTTATTTTTATACTATCCAATATAATTGAGTTCAATATCTTATATACATGTTAGTTAATCCAACTAATAATTCTGATATTTAGAATTTGTTCCCTTTCTCTTAATTTAGACAAACTATAAAAGAATTTGAGGTTATTGTATCTTATCGATCTAATTATTCGAAAAGAATAACATCTTATGCAATTTGGATAAAAAATATATTCTAAAGTTGTTCTTCAGATAATATTATATGGTCTTCAAATAATTTCACACATGTATTTTTGATCTTTAAATAATAAATAAAACCAGACCAGAATCTTGATTGAAGTCTCCTTCATAACTATAACTCATAACTAAAAAATTACACTATTTGCCTTCAAATATTCAAAGAACGAGATGTCATTAATAATCTAGCATGCAACCACATCTACCACCATGATTGCATAATAAGTTGGCTTAACGCAAATAAAAATTGTCCAATAGGGCAACATATCTTTAATTTTACCATTCCAAATAATAATAAAATTATCCATTTCTGATTCACATACCTTTCATTCCAGCAAAACAACACAAATCACAAAATTTGACAAGTTACCTAACAAATAAAGTACACATCAATGTTTCTAAACCAAAAACCGGGTGTACCCCGATCAATCCCCTAGTTTAATATATAACAAGGAAAATCTGCCGAGGACAGGTGGCCTTGTAGTCACTTTACAAATTCTTAAAATAGTAGGGATCGAACCCCCTATCTGCAATAATATGAGTAAGATTTAAAAACTAGTACACTAATTGACAGAAAAAAAAACAAGGAAAAAAAATTCCCTTTTTCTCAATCTTAATCCTAGCAGCGCAATTCCTTTAATCATTTTTTAATCCTTTTTGGTTGTCCGCGGTAATTCGTCGATTGGCGAGAAAGGGTGAATCCTTTTTCTTTTCTTCTACTTTGCTTATCCTCTCATCCTCCTCTTATTCGGTGGCTGAGGATTGTTCATTTGGATCTTTTTAGCAGGTGATTTTTCCAAATCTTGTCTTGTAGAAGGATTAGGGTTTCTCCATTGATTAATCTTTAAATGGGCTGCTAATGGACTAGTTAAAACAATATTTATGATGTGAAATGGATTTAAAATAACAGTAAAATAGTAAATAAAAAAAACTAGTCTCTGAGTATTCTTCGATTAATTCCCACTTTATTAATAAATTAGCTAGGCTAAGCTTGGCCATCCGACTAGTGCCTAGCAAAATTCCGAACATGGACTGCAACAATATTGATAGGGATGGTTTGATGATATATTAGAAAACATTATATTATTAATTAATAGACGAATTGATTGGTCTCGACAAAATTCCCTTTATTTTATTTCTTGGTATCATGTATTATTTACAAATTATCTGTGAATTATTTGGTATGACACTATAAGAATAAGTGTTGGGAGTTTTATTTAATGTTTCATTAGAAAGCATTTTACACTGTTTGAGTTATTATTTCCTTAAACGTACATTGTTTCAGCCACATAATATATAACAAACCTATCCTACATTCACAATGCATCAAGTACCATTCACTTACCAAAAAAAGAAAAAGAAATACATCAATCATTGAGGCTCAAGCTTTGAAGCTGGGAAATTCCCACTGTACTGAAATGACTCACTACCATAAGGATCACCCGAACCTTTGATTGCATCATCATAAGTTCTTGAGCTGGTTGCTGAATCTGCATTAGGGTTTAATCCTGCAAACTCCATTATGTTCTCAATCTCTTTCACAACTTCACCCATTGATGGCCTATTAATTCCTTCTTCCTCCACACATCTCAAAGCCAAATTTACATACTTCTCAAATCCTTTTAGATTCCCACTACTTACAATGATCGTTGTGTCCAATAACTCTTGAAGGTCATACAAATTCTTTCCTTTGTTCATCTTTGTCTTTACCTCTCTCACAACATATTTGCCTCTCTCTATTGGACTTTTTCCAGTTAATAGCTCAAGCATCACCACGCCAAAACCATACACATCACTCTTCTCTGTCAACTGGTTTGTCATGTAGTACTCAGGATCTAAGTAGCCCTAATAATCATGACAGAAGTAAACGTGAGCTTGAAGGAAAAGAGAATAGAAGATGGTGTTTGATTCTCTTACTCACCATTGTTCCTTTGACTTGTGTTGTCACATGAGTTTTCTCAGGGTCTCCAACAAGTTTTGAGAGGCCAAAATCGGCAACCTTTGCGGATAAGTTTTCATCAAGTAATATATTATTCGATTTTATGTCTCTGTGTATGATAGGAGGATCAGCAAGCTCATGAAGGTAAGCTAAGCCTTTTCCTGAACCAAGTGCTATCTTAAGCCTTCTTGTCCAATCAAGTCTAATCCCATTCTTCCCTGCATTTTGATAATCTTCAGCACCAAAGAAACTACTACAATTCCCCTAAAGAAGAGAAATTTGGTATTTACCTGAGAGACTATCTCTAAGAGAGCCATTTGGAATGTACTCATATACAAGCATTTGTTCACTTCGATCAAAGCAAAAGCCCAAGAGTCTAACAACATTCTTATGATGGACCCTTGAAAGAAGTTCAATCTCAGTTTTGAACTCCAATCCTCCTTGCAAAGATCCTTGTTGAGCTCTTTTAATTGCTATAAGTTGTCCTGAAGGAAGTATCCCTCTGTACACCTGTATCACCCTTCCCATTAGATTTCTGATAAGAAAATTACAATCAAAGCCATTTCAAAAAACAGACCTTTCCATAACCTCCACCACCAACATTATTTGCTTCTGAAAAGTTATCTGTACATTTCTTTAGTTCTTCAAATGTAAAGGCTTTTGCTCCCATTAGCCTTGGAGCATCGATACTGCTCTTACTCGTATCCCACTTGGCTGCATCATGCAAAATAGAAGCTGTGAGCCTTTTCTGTCTAAGCAGAGGACTGTTTTACAGTAATAAACTTTTTCCTCATACCAAAAGGATTATTTTGATCAGTTGCTCTCTCTGCTCTCTTCTTTTGCCTGAGGGCATAAACACCAGCTATTGTTAACAACAGTAGAAGAACCGCAGCACCTACAACTGCTCCAACTATGATTCCTGTGTTTGATGATTTAGAATCTCCTACATATATAGCAAAAAGAGACAGAGCAAATGAGTCCTATTGAACCCTTATAGATTGATTTGAGATTGTGTGTGTGTGTGTGTAGTGACCAGTTTCCACCATACCAGAGAATATACTGTACGGATTTGCTACGAAAATGTAAGGGCCATATATCTTTGGAGGCTTATAAGTTTGGTTGCTTAAAGCAAAATTAACCAATGCTATTCCTGACTGATTGAAAGTCTCTCTGCCCAATGGAAAGACCAAAAGATCTATGAGAAGTTTATGATCAGTTGCATTCTCTCTTATGTTTCTTATGGCCACTGAGTCCACCGGATATTTGCGGCTTTTAAAGAACCCTTCAATTGACTGCTGGAGAATCAAGAAGTTGGTAGTGTTGGACAACCCTGAGAAGGAAGGAGCCCTGAAGAACAATGTTCCTGTGACTGGATACGCGCAGTGACACAAGGCACTCGGTTCCCTGTCCTTATCACAGGAAGGACAGTTTGGTTCCATTGTAGAAAAAGTGTAATTGCGTTGAGTTGTTTTGCAGTAACTCGGCTCGTTCCCCTTTTCATCACACACTAGATTATATGCCAATCTGTCCAAATATCAACATACATAAGTGAGTTATTGATGCAAAAAAACTATCCTTTTAATATGAGACAACCATACATACATTACTTGGATTTTATCATCAGACAGGGGTTTATAACCAGATATGCTATTGTGTTGTAAATCCACAAGTTCCAACTGGCTGCTATAGTTGGTACCGAAGTCCAACTCTCCGTCTATATCGTTGCTCTTTAGGATTCTGCAATGTAAAGAAGCATCCCAATCAGTACAGACTTCACAACTTTTAATTGAGTTTTCCAATTTCATGTATTGTTTGACTCACACAGTCTGCAACTGATCCGGGCTAAAAAATGAGTCTGGTATTAAACCATTAAGTTTGATCCCTTCCATTCTTCTGCAAAGGATAAAAAACGTTTCTTCTTAGTAAGTATGGAGATTGAGAGGAAACAATGAGATTGAGAGAGAGAGAGATGTCCATACAATGTTGCTAGGCTGCCTAGTGAAGAGATCCATGATGGAACAACAGAGCTCTCCAAAGTGTTATTGCTTACATCTCTGTAGAGTACAGTCAAATCATTAAATTAGAATGATTGAGAGTGAATGCTCTTAAAAGTAAATTGAGAGGTAAAAGGGGATAAAACAATATAGAAACTTACAATGTGAAGAGATTGGTCATGTTGGATAAATTTGGAAGAGTACCTGTAAATTTGTTGTTGGCTAAGTACCTGAAAATGGATTCAGCTCCAAATTCTTTTACCTCTTTTCATTTATATCTACAAAAAAACAGAACATAACTGTGGTTTCTCACTTACAATTCGGTAAGATTTGTGAGATTGTTAAGACTTGAAGGAATTTCCCCAGTTAGTCTATTCCTATCAACTCGTCTGTAACAAAAGGAGAAACACCATATGAGAAACTTAAGCAGTAATTGGGAACTATATAAACAACTTGAAGGATATTTCTGTACTACTTACAACACTTGCAGAGATGAAACAAGGCTGAGGTTTCCCGGTATACTGCCTGTTAACTGGTTTCCATCGAATAGCCTATCGATAAAACAAGAAGCAATGTTATGAAACTTTGTTAGTTAGTACTCTCAACTTGTACAGACTTTCATGTACTATGAAACTTACACATGTTAGTTAGTACTCTCAACTTGTACACACTTTCATGTACTATGAAACTTACACATGTATCAAAGTCATTTTTGAGTTGAAGAGCTTTTCTGGGATACTGCCTGAAAGCTTATTGTTTCCAAAGTGACTGCAAGAGAAAATGAAGAAGAGTCATGAGTAAATCAAAGAGTGATTACTGTGTAAAGACAAATGGAAAGATTCGTGATATATACAAATGCCCAGTTTTAAGAAGCATGTCAAGTCCAGGTGAAGTCCCTTCAGAAACTGGAATCTCTCCTTCAATCTGGTTGTCAGCTATATCGAACCAATATAGGTTCGATAACTGTCCAATGGAAGCCGGAATTGTTCCACTGAATTGATTCAAATTCAGAGAGCTGTATGGAGTTAACAAATGTTACTACTGATGAGTTTTAAAAGAGAATCTTCACAATAATAGAAAGCAACAAAATCTCACAGGTTTACAAGTTCTTTTAGAGATCCTACAGACTCAGGGATTTTACCACTGAATTTACATCCCACAAGGATCCTGAAAATAAACAGAGTTAGTTAATATATATGATTAATGAAGAATGTTTTGAATGTATCATGATCTTGTTTTGCTTACAAGCTCCTCAACTTCTTAAGGTCGCCGATATTCGATGGAAGTGGTCCAGTTAATCCAGTATTGAATGACAAATCCCTAAAAATATTGGATCACAAGATCAGAACAAACACATTTCTATGTAAAAGGACAGCAAAAGAAACTCTTACAAGCTCTGCAATTCAGTCAATGTTGTAATTTCTGTAGAAAGTGTTCCTTCCAAATTAAGGTTAGCTAGTGATCTGAAAACAACAAAGCAACACAACTTTAAAACCTTACAGATGTTGTTGCTTATTACAAGAAAACAAAAACGAGTTGTTACATTTTAATCACTCGGTCTTTGCTACATTCAATTCCAACCCAATCCGATTCACATGGATCATTGCCTTCCCAACCATCAGGAGCTTTGGTCCATTGTCTTTTCATCTCTTGTAAAGCAATATCTGCACCATACTTTTTTAAAAAAATCAATGATTCTTAATATTCTAATATCTGAAAAATAAAAAAATCAACTATTTATACGTACTGTCTACAGGATTTGTGATTGCAGAAACAGAACAGTTTTGGAAGAAAAGCAAAATTAGGAGCATAAAAGCTCCAATTATTGAACTGATCATCTTCAAACCGACAAAGAATATCTTCTCTTTTCTTCTTCTATACTTCTGATTGTTTCAGAAAAAAAATGATCTAAGAAAAAACCATGTGGTGTACACAAGTTCTTATGTCTTTTTGAATATATATTACAGCCTCGCTTTCAAAATATGTGGACAATAATGTTAACAGAAAGGAGAAGACTTTGAACAAATCGAGTGAAGAAAAACTATATAACAAAAAATATATTTAAGGAGTGGACCATTAAAAAAACTTCAACTTAAAACAGCTTGATAATGAAATTACAAGAAGTTTCAACTCAGAAAAGAAGAGGTTGTTAGATGGTAACGCCTTTTTTGAGTTGAAAAACATATATGCTATATGAGTATATTCCGTTTGATTCTTTATAATTATGGATTTATTTCTTGCATCTAATTGATTAAAAACATAAATTAATTTGTTTTTCTGTTAGTTATTATAAAACTCGATTTATAACTTAAAATCTTCTTATAATCTGTTAATTTTAATGAAAATTAGTTGAATTTTTATGTCATACTTATTAGTTGAATCATCATAACCACCCGACTAAAAGAAATTCGGCTCTTTTATATATATATAAAAATTATTAATAGTTAGAGGCAATAATTTGTTAGATAACGTATGAACAGCATGATTGAAAGTTAAAAAGAATATAATTTTGTTTATTGATATTATAGAATGAGAGTTTTGAATAACAACTTGTTTAACCTTGAAGAGTGAAGAGAGGGGAAAATGAGATTAGAATAGGAAAGAGAATAGAATAATGAATTGATGAAAGAAAAGATATCAAAAAAGATGAGGTCGATGTGAAGCGTGCCATGAAGGGTAAAATGGAAGAAGACAAATTTATAAACAACACATTCTTAGTTGTCGCGATGCGAAACTAGTGTGGGACCCTTATTTATTAAATACGGCATCATTATTTTCAAATAACTGAAAATACATAAATATACATTGCATATGATTCATTGATTTCTTTGCCCAAAACGTTTATATCTCAGAATTCTAGATCGTGGTCATCGACTATCTTCTTTTTATATATACATTTTATTCTTGATATACTAACGCTAGTTGCAACAGTTATTTTCTTTGTAAAACTTGTTGCAAAAAACAGTGATGATGCTGATGATGATTTGAGGCAATTACGCAAAAAGACCTCAATTATTAAAGAAATCACAAAAAAACCTGGCAAAAATATTGTTTCTATTTTACAGCAAATTAAAACCCAACTTTTACAAACTGAGTAATTTAAACGTTAAACTTTTACAAATTTTAAAATATATCGTTTCAATTTATATATTAAAGTACTTTCATTTTAAATATACTATAAACTTTAAGATTAAATTAGCATATGGTTCATAACAATCTTTAAAAATAAACATAGAATGAATTTTGTTATCAATTTTTATATAAATACTCAAAATTAATAAAATAAAAAACTCTAAGAAAATGTATACATTATGGTACCTTGATATATATTATAGTGTCTTAATTCGAAAAAACATTAATTCAAAATCCTAGATGAAATTTTCTTTGGCCTTCTTATTAACTGTGTTACAAATTTTTATAATTTAAAACTTTCAAAATTAATAAATACTTAAAATAAATATTTCTATAAAAAAACTAAAATTTAATAAAATGTCTTCTAAATTCGGTTATTAATTTTGCTCTGATTCGGGATTGGATTTGATTTTCCAGGTTAGGAAACATTTTGGTGTCTTTTCGGGTTTGATTCATGTAAATTGACATTTAGTTGTTTTTATTTAAGATTTATTCAAATATTTTTAGTTTTAAGATATAGTTTGGTTCAGTAGACATCGAGTTCGAGTTCAGATATTTTTATATAAATTTTTTAAGAACATTTAATAGAAAAATTCAAAAAAATTGGTTTTTGATTTGATTCCGGTTTCAGGCTCAGTTTATTAAAAAATATGTAGATTTAGGATTCATTGGGTATTTTGTTTGGTTTGGTTTAGATTCAGTTTCTGTTTTGAGTTGATTTAGGTTCAGGTTTTAGGCCTCTAAAACAATATATCGAAAACAATATTCAAAATATAACACAAATCTAAAACCTAAATGAACATGAGTTGGGTTTGAAAAAAATGTCACACTATAGCGTGGATATAGCCCTATTTTTTTATTATACAACAACAAAACATTGCAAATAAAACTCAAATGATTGAAATTTCATAGAAAAAACCTTCAAAATAAATTAAATTTGTATTAATATCCACTAATAAGTTTTATCATAGATTAAATGTAACCTTTCATAGTTTTCAATTTAAACATTGATTTTTGATAAATTAAATGTCTAAAAAAATTTGAAACACATATTTCTATTCATGTTTCAAAACGATGATGTTTCATAAAAGATTGAAAGAAGAATAAAAAGCAGAGAAAAAGGTAATGCTCACATATGAGTTATATTTAATTCATCACTGCAGGAAATATGATGGATTTATGTTTGGTGTTATCGTCGGTTTTACTACCGTTGTTTAACACACTGTCAATTTTATTTTTGCTAAACTTTCTCACATTGTGTTTATCGAAAAATGAAACATCGTCGATTTGTGTAGATGAGTCGAAATCAGAATCTGAATATTGCTTTTTGTCATATTTGATTTCTTCTAAAAATTCTGAAGGACCAAAGCTATTTGTTTAAACAAACCTATGCGTTTCAAAATGTTCTAGACATTTAATCTATGATAAAAATTGGATATTAATACAAATCTTAATTATTTTATAAGATTTTTAATGAAATTTCAATCATTTGAGTTTTATTTGTAATGTTTTCGTTGTTTTATACGTCGAAAATTTGACTCTATTATATAAGCTATGGTTTAAATTGCTCAATTTTTCAAAAGTTGGGTTTTAATTTACGGTAAAACCTATTGTTAGGTATTAATACAAATCATGTTTTTTTGCCAGGTTTTTTCGGTGATTTCTTGATATTTCAGGACTTTTTTATTGCAATTTTTCCATGATTTGATGATAATATATTAACCAGCAGACCCATATAATTATTAATCGAGTGGGAATGCAAAACAGATAATATATTTATTATTGTATGGTCCCAACTATGAAAAGAAGATGTTTTAAAATTGGATCTAGGCGTCTAGCTAAGGTCAAACTAAGAAGAGTATAACCTTAAATAGATTTTGATGTAATATAATTAGGTAAGGGTATACAAATAGCAAGAAACAAGAAAGTTGTGAGACGTCATGAGAGTGATGTAATTGATGGTGCGATCAAGTTGTTTGATGTATGTCAAACATGATGTTTTTTTGGATCAATTTCGTAAGAGAATGAACTTGTTGGTGTCTGTCTACAAACTACACATGAAATTTTAGTTACACCTCACCATTTACGTTGCATGTCTTATATTTTCAATTTGACCAAGTAAATTGTCCTCTAATGCCGTTTGGGAGGGACCTTTATGTCGCAGAAAACAAACCTTAAATGCCGTTTGTATCTCACTATTTCTAATTGTTGTGATTTTGCTCTAACAATCAACTTGCTTTTATGACAATGTGATGGCTGTTTTGTTGTTGCAGAACAGAGAGGCAGAAAGATCAGAAACAAGGTAATTACGAGTTTCCAAATCCAGAAAGATCTTGGTACATTTCGGTGAATCTAAACCGGTTCACAAAAGCATTCACTATCAAGAGTAGACCTTACAACAAGATTACAATAAAGCTCTCTTCCTCTCTTCACTCACCAAGTGTTTCCCAAGAACAAGAAGAAATAGAAAAGACCCTCGGTAATATCTCTCACCACTCTCTCTATCTCTCTATGTCTTAAACACTCTTGAAGATCACCTTTTTCTTCTATGTTTGTCCCATGCCTTTGCTTCCTCTGTTATGCTTCTGACCACTTTATAACACACATAACTTGTGTCTTCTTTCGGGTAGAAGACTTGCAGCAGAAGAACAGATAATGGACCTGGGCCGAAAATACAGAAGATTACCTTAGTGAGTCGTGGTAGATTTGCACGGCCCATAAACACTTCAGGCCCACAGTAGGAGAGAAGAAGACTTGAAACGTTGCCGACAAACTCTACCTCATTTCAGTCAACAACTCTCCTCCCAAAAAACTTTTCCGCTTCTTACCTTGTTACCTTCGCAGTCGAAGACGAAGCAGTCCTTGCCTCACGACTATACCGCTGCGAGAAACCCTTCACGACTACACCGCTGCGAGAAACCCTTCACGACTACACTGCCGAGACGAAACACTTCACGACTTACACCGCCGAGAAGCTTTGTTATTCACGGAGCCGAAATCAATGCCGAAGCACCTTCAGGTGAGTCAACCCATCTTCGAGTTTCTTTATAGGAATAGATTTTGTCAAAAGATCAGCCGAGTTTATCTTTGTGTTGATCTTTATGACCTTGATTTTTCTCTCGGTTACCAAATCCTTGACAAAGTTGTACTTAGCATGTATGTGTTTCGTCCTTTCGTGAAAAGCGGAGTTCTTAGATAAGCAAATAGCGCTATGCGAGTCGCAAAATATTTCTACTTGATCTTGTTTGTACCCCAACTCTGATGCTAACCCTTTTAGCCACTGGGCTTCTTTTACAGCTTCAACCAAAGCAATAAACTCAGCCTCGGTAGTGGATAGCGAAACCACATGCTGAAGACCAGGATGCCAACTCACTGTGTTTCCGCTGAACTGAAAAACATAACCGGTAATGGACCTCCTTCTGTCTAAATCCACTGCATAATCACTGTCATTGAAACCTTGAACTTCAACCTTGTCTGATTTTATGAATGTTAAGCATATATCTAATGTGTTTTTGATATATCTTAAAATCCATCTTACTGCTTTCCAATGTTCCAGGTTTGGAGAGCTCATGAACCGGCTAACAAGACCAATAGCATACGCAAGATCCGGTCGAGTCCCTACAATGGCGTACATTATCGGTCCAACAGCACTAGCATAAGGTATGTCACTTATTTCTTGCTCTGCAACTTCCCTTTTTTCTGTTATAGTACTAAATAGCTTGAAATGAGTTCCCATAGGTGTTTGCACTGGTTTTGAATCTTCCATACCAAACCTTCTTAATACTTTCTCTAGGTAGTTTCTCTGTGATAACCTTAGGGAACCATTTCCTCTGTCTCGAATAATGTCTATGCCCAGAATCCGTTTAGCAGATCCCAAATCCTTCATTTCAAATTCATGACTTAGAAGTTCTTTCAATTTTGTGATCTCTTCCATATCCTTAGCAGCCAACAACATGTCATCCACATAGATTAGTAAATAGACTAGATCATCTTCACTCAATTTCTTGAAATATTCACATTGATCATGCTCAGATCTTGTGTATTTGTGTGATTTCATGAATGAATCAAATATGAGATTCCATTGCCTAGGAGATTGCTTTAGACCGTACAACGATTTTTGAAGTAAACAGACCTTGTCACCTTCCACATATCCTTCGGGTTGCTCCATTAGGATTCTTTCTTCCAATATTCCATAGAGAAAGGCTGTTTTAACATCTAGATGTTCCAATTCTAAGTCTTTGTCAACCACAATAGATAGAACAAACGTGGTGGTCACATGTTTTACCTCCGGTGAGAAAACATCATGATAGTCAATGCCTTCTAGTTGAGAGAAACCTTTTGCCACTAGTCTTGCTTTGTGTCTAGGTCCTTCAACTCCTGATATTCCAGGTTTTAGCTTGAAAATCCATTTACATATGATTGTTCTTTGTCCCACTGGTCTGTTTATAAGTCTCCAAGTATGATTCTTCCACAGTGATTCCATTTCCTCATTTGCTGCATCAATCCATTTTTGCTTTTCTTTGCAACTGATTGCTTCTTGATATGTACTTGGCTCTTCACTAATCAGCTGAGCCATGTTTAATGCGTAAGCAGCTAGATCTGAATCATTGAATCTGCTAGGACCTCTTATATGTGACCTTCTTTCTATGTCCCTTGCTAATTGATATGATTCAAGGTTTCCCCAGTTTCTACTTCTGTTTCCTCTGCAATCTCTTCATTCTCCGAAAATTCTCTGCCTTGATCATTTTCTTCTGCAACTTGTCTTTCTGTCTCATCTGTTTTTGTGTTGTTTGGAAGCATAAATGACACTCTTTTGCTTGCTTTTTTTGTTACAACATGTTCGACATCTGTCAGTTTTCCAATGTCTTTGTAGAGAATGTCCTCTCTAAAAATAACATTACGACTGACAATACATTTCCTCTCTTCTCTGCTCCAAATCTGATATCCTTTAACTCCTTGAGGATATCCCATGAGAACCCCACGTTTAGCACTAGGTTTCAGCTTGCCTTTATCCACATGGTAGTAAACTAGGCAACCAAACCTCCTCATATGTGAATAAACTGGACACTTACCACTCCAAATCTCTTCTGGTATCTGAAAATTCAGTGGTGCTGAAGGTGTCCTATTTATCACATAGACCATTGTATATGCAACATCTACCCAGAAAGCTTCACCAAGTCATGTCTCACACAGCCAGCTTCTAACCTTATCAAGAATTGTTCGGTTTAGTCTCTCGGCCACTCCATTTTGCTGGGGAGTGTAGGGACAGGTTTTGTGTCTCAAAATTCCATTTGAGCTGCAGTAGTCATCAAATGTTTTCTTGCAATACTCTAAACATTTATCAGTTCTTAGAGCTTTCACTCTTTTGTTGCTCTGATTTTCAACTAACAATTTCCATTCCACAAACTTTGAAAATGCATCATCCTTGGTTTTAAGAAAATATATTCAAACCTTCCTTGAATGATCATCAATAAATGAAATATAGTATTGACACTTTGCTAGACTAGGTGTGACATTTGGTGAGCCTCATAGGTACGAATGAATAATATCCAGCACTTCAGTTAAAGTTTTTTTTCCTGTCTTAAAAGACATCTTATGTGTTTTACCAAGAACACATGGTTCACAGCTCCCAGATCCTTAATCTCTGCTTTTCCTAGCAGATTTTTCTGAACCAAAACCTTCATTCCTTTTTCTCCTAAATGTCCAAGTCTGCTGTGCTACAATGTCACTTCATTCATTTGTTTTTCTGCTGTATTAGCTTGACTTTGGTCAGGTTCTCCATCTAAGAAATAGAGTGTATCCTTGTAGTCTCCCGGTAATACCTCTTGATCATCTTTCATCACCTTCAGTCTAAAGTCCTTTGACTGAAACCAGCAACCTTGACTTTCTAGCTGACCCAAAGAAATAAGATTTCTTTTAGCTGTAGGTGAATACCTGACCAGAGTGAGTACAACTGTTTTGTTTATATGATTCTTGAGCTGAATCTTCCTAATGGCTGTGATTTCACAATGTGAATCATTTCCCATGAGGATCCTTCTACCATCAATTTCTTCCACATCAAACATTAAATCCCGCCTTTGTGTAACATGATATGAGCAGCCTGAGTCGAGAACCCATCCTTCTCTAGATGAATTTGCAGCTCCTGTTAGCATAAGTGGTTCATTGTACTCCACTTTTGCAACTGCTGCCTCAGCATTTGAACCCTTAAAGTAGTTTGTACTCGAGTGGTTTCTCTTTGGACACTCAGCCTTCAAATGCTCTTGACTCCCGCAGACCCATCATGATAACACTCGTTTACCCTTGACACGAGACTTGCTTCTGCTTGTTCCTTTTCCTTTTGACCCTTCCTTCTTCTCAGCTCTACCTTTTTGATGTACATACAGGCCCTCACTTACACACCTTTGTTTTAGTAGACCTTTGCTCTCAGTTCCAACTCGATAGAATAAGCTGACCGAATGATTTCTTTGACTGCTATAGTATGTCTACCGCTGCTGTACTTGGGTGTATGTACCAGATTTTCAAATTGCTTAGGTAAGCTGTTCATCAATATAGCAGTCTGATCCTCATCACTCATCACCACTTTGACGCTTGACAGATCAGAGATGAGTTTGTTGAAAATGTCAAGGTTTTTATTCAATGTCTTGTTTTCATCCATTCTAAAACTGTACAATGTTTGCTTTAGGTGAAATCTGTGAGACAGAGTCTTAACTTGATATTTTTCTTCCAAGGCATTTCACATAGAATAAGCTATAGGTTCACTTATGACTTTCCTCAGTACCATATCTGTAAGACTCATGCTTATGAGATTTCTAGCTCTTTAATCCTTGTCTTTCTACTTAGGTTTGTGGAAGTTGTGATTGTAGCTGCAATGGCTGTAGATTACCCACATCACTAGAGCTTGTTGCTGGAGTTACTAATGTGACTTTGACTTTTTCCAAAACAGAGTCCAACCCAAAAATCTCTAGTGTTGCTAGAATCATGTGTTTCCATATGGTAAAGTCTCCTTCCCCATCAAACTTTTCAACCTCAAACCTTCCTTGTATTGGTTCCATGTCTACCTGTTATTCCTTTTCCTGTCAAAACAGCTTACTAGATCCACCAACCGCATAGACAAAACCACCACAACGCAATTAAAAAACAGCACCTTTGACCTTAGAACAACCTGGTAGGTGATAAAAGGTGTCACTTTTTCAACTAAAGCTTGACACTTTCTTGCAAAAGCTTGTACCTTTTAGCTGTTACTTTCACCTTGTGTCACCAATGAGGCTCTGATACCATTTATTGTGACTTTTCTCTAATAATCAACTAGCTTTCATGAAAATGTGATGGTTGTTTTGTTGTTGCAGAACAGAGATGGAGAAAGATCAGAGACAAGGTGATTACGAGTTCTCAAGTCCAGAAGGATCTTGGTACATCTCGGTGAACCTAAACCGGTTCACAAGAGCATTCACTATCAAGAGTAGAATTTACAACAAGATTACAGCAAAGCTCTCTTCATCACTTCACTCACCAAGTATTTCCTAAGAACAAGAAGAATTAGAAAAGACCCTCGGTAATATCTCTCACCACTCTCTCTATCTCTCTGTGTCTTAAACACTCTTGAAGATCACCTTTTTCTTCTATGTTTGTCCCATGCCTCTGCTTCCTCTGTTATGCTTCTGACCACTTTATAACGCACATAACTTGTGTCTTCTTTCGGATAGAAGACTTGCAGCAGAAGAACAGATAATGGACCTGGGCCAAAAATACAGAATATTACCTTAGTGGGCCGTGGTAGATTTACACGGCCATAAACACTTCAAAGCCCACAGCAGGAGAGATGAAGACTTGAAACGTTGCCGACACTAATCTTCTTAATAAATGGCCTCCCATGAATGCCACAACAAACAAAATCATATAGTAACTGGACCAAATTTCCCTTAGTTAGAAGAAGATGAAATGTGAACGGTGGAATTGATGGGTCACGATAGTTATGAAACATGAAAGAGAAATATAAGAGCGAATAAGGAGAAAACATGTGACACATGAAACTATTTTAAAAACGCGAAGAATTTTAGAATATTTATAGATATAAAAAAAGAAAAAAAAAGGTGTGGGCGTAAAATATTGACAAAATTTTTTTTGATAGAAACACAGAAATGACGTGAGTGTAAAATATAGACATAAATTTCTATTTGACATGAACAGAGAAAGAACGAAGACGTAAATCATGGACATAGGATATCATAGAGTGTTGATGTACAAAATATAGATGAATTTTTGTCTACTCTTCTTTATGTTATACGAACATAGAAATGACGTGGATATAAAATTTGAACATAAGGTTTTATTAGATAGGAAAAATAAAAAACATGGGTATAGGATGTCACATGATTTTGATGTGCAAAATAATAAATAATTCTTCTCTGCAGGAAAACATAGTTTTGGCAATTTTTTTTATGTCTTTTCCAAATATCATTAATGTTTGCGTTAATGACTATGTCCATAATTTACGTCCAACATGTACGAGTTATCCTTTGACTTGGGGATTTACTCGCTGGAGCCATTTAATATGAAATCGTTGGTTACGTCTTTTATCTCTGGTAGATAGAATGGCTCCAATGATATCAGGTGATAATATAACACACAAATATTTAAGGGTCATTAGAAATCATTTTCCATGGAAAATATCTAGAAAGAGTTTATTCTACTTATTATTTTATTATAGTTTAAACAGAAAAAAAGAAAAAGATTTTAACTAAGGAAAAAATCCTTCTCAACGAATATATAAATAAGAGAAAAAGACTTAATAGAGAGATTGTCGATGGAGGAGCAAGACAAACAATTTGATTTAAAAGAATTATCGCACAAAATTTAACTTGAACTGAAATCTGAGGCATTTACATCATTTTGGTGAGAGCTCAGTTTGATCAATCAGTTTGTTGTGGCATTTTAGAGAAAAAAATAGGTGTGGCTATATTAGACCATTTTCAAAACGTTTAGTGACATTTTTGACAATTATGTTTTATCATTTATTCAAAATTTAAATGTCAGTTAAAAATAATGGGAGCGGATGACCCAACAGAGAAAAAAGAGGCGAGCTTGGCAGAAGAGAAAGAAAGTTATTCGAACTCATAAAGTCTTTAAATAGCAAAGTCCGAAGAGGAAAAAGTTTGTAAGTTTAAATATTTTTTGTGTTGGCTAACAAGCTGATGCTAGTTTTGGATTTTTGAGGGGCCCTTTTGACTCGATATTGGACCTGTTTGGATTCTTTACTCTGATCATGGGTATAAACGACTACGACTACGACTACGAGCTACAAGCCCAATAACACTTCAAAAGGAAGTTCAATAGCACGAGCTGGATTCATAAGACTCATCAAACAGTTCAATAGCTCAAGCATACCTTCTCCTATGACCCACTAAGGACGTACGCTTTGTAACAGCTATTAAACTTTATACAGGTCCATCAAAAAGCTCTGTTCCCTTAGACTTGAGAGTCTTAGATGACTCTCAGATCCCAGTATGATAAATTAGACCCAATTATGGCTAATAATTCAAGCTAGGACTCCAACTTTTGGAGTAGGTTCGCGAGTGCCATTTCGTTATAGGGTTTTAATAGATTTTATTAAATAAATAATTTAAGCAACACTAATATTTAAAAAAATTAATTAACACTAATTGTTTAATTAACACATATTTAAAATTTTTTTTAAATTTATATTTGATAATACCAAAAAATTAATAATTATTTGATAATAACCCTCTATAATATAAACCAAAACAAAATTAAAAAAAAATAAACGATTAACATATAATTTTTCTTCCTTTTGTTTCAATAAACTCTTTTACCAAATTCTCATAATCTAAATTTCTAATTAGGCTTCTTTCTATAGATATGATTGCTAAATCATATAGTCTTTCTTGTGATATAATTGATCGCAAATAAGACTTTATCAACTTTAGTTTTGAAAAACTTCTTTCAGCTGAAGCAACCAAAACTGGAATCGTTAACAAAATCTGATAAGCAATCCATGAGTTTGGATAACAATCTTCCATTCCTTTCAAGTAGTTCAACACTTCAACGGGTTTCTTGCATTCCTTTGGCAAAACATCTTTCAGAACTGTTAGTTCAAAAAACAACTCATCTCCTATAACATCTCAATGATTTTCATGTTTTAAAAATACTTCAAGATTGGTACAAGATGTCTTCAAGTTATCATCACTTGCTAACTTCAGTTTCTCTAAATCAACTAGGAAACCAAAGGTTTGTTCGCACCTTTGAAATTGCTCAAACCTTGTCCTAAGAGAATATAGAGTTTGATCCATGACTTAGTTGAAATAATTTATTCTAAAGCTCTCTTCTAGAGATAAATTCACAGTTTCATTAACTATCCCTGATTCTTCACCAATTTTTCTTTTTCTTTTGATAACACGTTTTTCCTTTGTTGAAAATATGGCTTCAATTTCCATAGACTCTGCAATTACATTAGCATCTGATTTTGCACTTTCAAATCCACTATCTCTATAATTTTGGAAAAAAAAAACATGTCTCTTTAACTAGGAAATGCAACTTCAATGTTCATGTCTTCTGACTGCAAACTCTTGTTGCAAAGAGAACTTTGTACCAAATCACCATAGAGAGTAAAAATTCATAATTTTCCAACCCATGTGCTTCACTTGTCGCAAGACACTCAACATCACTTTGGACTTTTGGATCATCACTATTTTATGCTATATGAATCAGAGCATTTCTTATTTTTGGAGCTTGAAATCTTAATGCCTTGACACATTCAACATGACTCTCCCACCGAAGATGCAAATAGACAATAAATTCGATGAATTATCCCAAAAAATGAAATGGCTTTTTGAGAAGTGGTTGACATATCACTAAGAGCAAGATTAAGACTATGACAACCACATGGTGTATAAAAGGCATGTTGGTTGACGTCAATAAATCTCTTTTGTACTCCTTTATATTTTCCCTTCATATTGGATCCATTATCATATTCTTGTCCTCTCACGTCATCAGTACTTAAATTAAGAGCAACCAACACCTTCTGAATCTCACTAAAAAGTCATTCACCAGATGTATCATCAACTTTCAAAAATGTAAGAAAAAATCTAACTTAGCCGAACGTGGTGAAACATCAACACATCGAAGGATAAGTGTCATTTGTTCATGATGACTAATATCAGGAATGCAATCAACAATAATAGAAAAATATTTTGCCCCTTGAATTTTTTTTATGATCATGTCCTTGACTTGATTATCTATATATTTTATCAACTCATTCTGGATTTTATTACTGAGATAATGATAATGAGATTCACCATCTTCAAACTGCCTAACATATTCTCTCATTACCGGATCCCATTCAGCCATCATGTCAATAAAACTTAAGAAGTTTTCATTACCGTCCACTCTTAGCTTTTCGTTTTTTCCACGAAATGCTAAATTCTGATTGGCAAGAGTTTTTACCAAGGAAAAAACTCGAAACATCACATTTTTCCAATGATTCCTCTCTTTGTTGTTGAGTTCTTCTTGCACATACTTATCAACTGTTTTGTTTTTTTAGCCTCAATTCAAGTTCTATCCACTTACATATGCATTTAATATGCTCATGACTAGTCTCATGCTTCTTAAGTCTTTCCAAAATATTTTTCGAATCTTCAAATCCCTTAGATGCGAGATAAGTTGGATTTTTGTCTTGAGTGAACAACTTACAACAAAAACAAAAGACTTTATCTGATGTTTTAGAATAAACTAGCCAATGCCTATATTGTTTCTCTCCATTACTCAAATCTCTCAAATAATATGCATGGGAGAAATGTCGACCATTAGTCTTATCTCTTGGAAAGTCGAAATCAATTGCATATCTTGTTGCAAGACCTTTTCTAACCATAATAAGTCTTAATCCATAATCAACTTCTCCCCAATTTCTAGGATCATATATATCAAGAAGTCTATCATGCTCTTCAAAATCAGCATTTTCCCATCTATATTCACTTGTGTCCCTTCTTCCTCTATATGGAGATTTTCATCATCTTCTATGTTAACATTCTCATCATCTTCTATGTTAACATTCTCATCCTCCTTTTGTTCATTAACCTCCACAAAATGACTAGAACTTCCAGGTTTTGTAAGAAACTTGATTAAAGAATCTGCTTGTGATTTCACAAATGCATCATCTTTATTTTTCTTTTGTCTTTTTTGCGCTCCTGATGGATACTTTCTAGAAGACATGTTTCTAAAATTTATAAAAAAATAATTATTATATAAAAGCTATTTAGAAGAATTATAAAAAAGTTGAACAACTTACAATTAAGAAGATGAAGTAAAGTATTGGATTAGCTTAAAAGAACAAACGAGATGAAAAACTTGTTTGTAGCTTGTTAATGTTTAAATCATAGTAAACCTTAAACAACTATTTATAAGTTTTAGGTTTTTCTTTTTTCTCTTGTATCATGAATTTCCTTTTACTTTTTTTTTTCCTTTTCCTTTTGAAATAACAATTCTTTTATTTTCTATTTTTCAAATCTAATTAAAAATTTATGTTTTTTATAGAAATTTTTATTGTTTAAAAAAAACTAACAATTTCTTTTTTGGGTTTTTAAACGTACATACTTGAACCCTGACATTACAATTAAATTAAAAGATTTTAGCCATTTTGCTACCTTACATTTTTGGTATTAGGAGGCCTCAAAAATTTATATATTTTGGGGTCTTAGGCAAATGTTATTTTTGTTAATATAAAAAGTTGGTTATATTATAGACTACTTTATTAATTTTTATCTATTTCTTAAACACGAATTAGAGCTTAATTATTTGGGAAGTGGAAAAGCTTTTGTAATTATTTAGTTTATCTTTTGTTTTTTAAAATCACATTAAAAACTATGTGTTGTACCAATTTAATGGTGACTAACGATATTTAATGTTTAATTTTTTAAAAACAATAGTATCTTAAATAGAAAATTAAAAACCAATGCAAAATTGTTTTCTATGTTTACATGTGGATGGAATGTACTATTCATTCTACAGAACCTTCCACAAGATCTAAAGAGAATTGATTTGCAAAAGACAAATCAACTGTAAATTTATATTTAAATAACACCAACAACATTCGTCATAATAACCATCTTACCTATATTATTCATCCATTATAGAAAACTCTCCCACCTTCCTTTAATTGTGGTTGTAAGTGATCTTGACACTCTCTTCCAATTACGTTACTTTCACGTGTTAATGCATTCTTCTGTTTTTCCAAAACAAAAATTAAATTTTTTCCATTTTTTCTAACTATTAGACGGATAAAATTATATCCATAGCTTAAAATATATGCCTAATTTACAGAGAAGAGCTCAAATTCCTAAGATTAGAGTCATTAGGTATATGGTCTTAACCACTAAACAGAAAATAATCCGATTATTTTTTTTCTTCTAAAATTGATTTTCTTCTCTCTTAAAATGATTTTCTTTCTTTCTTAAAATTTTCTATGTGTACTAGGATTGGTGCCTAGAGGAATCTATTTTCATTAATAAGAATGATGTAGGCTCTAGTGGTCCACAATTTTTCTTCCTTTACTCTTCTAAGAATATCCCCTTAATTTTATTTTCAAGCATTTTGAAATTAATCTCTTGTAACGCCTCCTTTAGAGCCGAGGCTGAGTTTAAGCCAACTCTCATCACACAAAACACAGTACTGATCAGAAGTAGAGAACTCAAAAAAAGATGGATGAATCTGAAACTCCTCTTTTGTTATCATCATCATCTTTGGTGACTTCTTCTTTGAAATGGATATTGAAAGTTGTAATGTCTGTGATTTTTGTGTCTTGGCTTGTTTTCCTTATGATTTATCCTGCAAAACTTGGCGATGATATCCTTACAGACTGGAGAAATGTCTCCTCCAACACTCTCTCTGGCATCACAGGTTACATTACCATCATTTACTTTTTTAATTATGTCCAAAAGGTGTAATTAATTTAATTCTGTAATTGTCTGAAATTGCAGCAAGCATGTTCATGATTTTCAGTGCTCCAATTCTTGTTATTTCTGTCCTAGCAGTTATCTATCTGATCATCTCAGAAGAAGAGAAGATTATCACTAAGTACGTTTTGTTCAGATTCTTTAACTGTTTTATCGAGCTGATTGTGGATTATAATACCAAAGTATATAATATTATAAAAAACCTAATACTCTAATGACTGGCGTACGATTTTAGAGAGGGGTCTTTTAGGCTATGTATATTTGGTTTCTATAGAGTTTTGTTCTTCCATAATTGTGTGTATTGTGGTGATTTTGAAGGAAGAAGATATCAAAACTTCCGAGGTTTAGGCTATGGACGTTTCCTTTTCTAGTGGATGGACCATTTGGGGTTGTTTCTGCAGCTGAGTTCCTTGGAATTTGATCTTCTCTGTTTTTCTCATCTGGGCTTTATATGCTTATACCATCAGAAACCTTGACCTTCTAGAACGTTTTCATGTGCTTCCAAAGGATAGAAGGTTCTGAAACACATTTCCTTCTCTCTGATCTATATACAGTATGTTGCTTCAGTTTCACTGATTCCAATTATTTTGTGTCTTCAGTATTCTTCTGTTGGAGGTAACTGGTCTGCGTTGTGGGATGATTGGATTGTTGTGTATGGTGTTTTTGTTTCTACCAATCTCAAGAGGCTCTATTCTCCTTCGTCTTATCGATATACCATTCGAACATGCTACAAGATATCATGTTTGGCTTGGCCATATTACCATGGCTTTCTTCTCCTTACATGGCTTCTTTTATGTTGTTGGATGGACCATTCAAGGTCAACTTTTAGAGCTTGTAAGATAACTGCAACATCATTCTTCCTTCTAGTATATTGTCAAACCAATTGGTTTTCAAATCTCAGTTCATCATATTCTCGTCTCAGATATTTCAATGGAAAGCTATAGGCGTTGCTTAGTGCATTACTTTGAGCTCTTGGCTATTGAGACCGTGAGAAAGCATTACTTTGAGCTCTTCTTCTATACTCATCAACTATACATTGTCTTTGTCGTCTTCTTAGCACTTCATGTTGGTGACTACTTGTTCACTATAGTTGCTGGAGGAATATTCCTTTTCATTCTCGACCGGTTTTTGAGGTTCTGTCAATCCAGAAGAACTGTTGATATAATCTCTGCAAAGAGCTTACCCTGTGGAACTCTCGAACTAGTCCTTTCTAAACCACCAAGTAAACACATTCTTTGTCCTCTCCTGTATACCTCTAAATCTAAAGCACTGACTGTGCCATATTTCCTCTTCAATTCCTTCAGATATGCGATACAATGCACTAAGCTTTATCTTTCTTCAAGTAAGAGAACTATCATGGCTTCAATGGCATCCTTTCAGCGTTTCATCAAGTCCTTTAGATGGAAACCATCATGTTGCTGTTCTCATAAAAGTTCTTGGTGGATGGACTGCAAAGCTTAGAGACCAGTTGTCAAAGGTTTATGAGACAGAGAACCAAAATCAGCTCCTTTCTCCTCAGTCATGTCCCAAAATCACAGCTTGTGACGAGGGACCTTATGGCCATGAATCTCCATACCACTTAACGTAATTGAGTTTTCTCTATTTGTATTATTGTAATGCGCTAAGGTTTAGATTGACTCAAGAAATGTTTGTTTCCGAGTGTAGGTACGAGAACCTGGTCTTAGTTGCAGGAGGAATCGGGATTACGCCATTTTTCGCCATCTTAAGCGATGTCTTACACCGAAAAAGAGATGGAAAAGCTTGTTTACCAACACTACAAGAGAACATTAGTTTAGGGACCATTTTTACAACGTTTTTGGGACGTTGTAAAATAGGGAGGTATTTGCAACTCCCTTACGACGTTTTGAAATAACGTCGTAAATGAGTTGTAAACGTACAACGAAAATTTACGTTGTAAACAAGTCGGTATTTTACGACTTCTTAACAACGTTTTCCCATTGATTCAACAATTCGTTGTGAATTAGTCCCTAAGTTGCAACTCTTTTACGACCTCTATAATTTACATCGAATTAACATCAAATGTCAAAGTACGTATACACGTTTTTGTTGTTACGTAAAAGGTTTAAATAAAATTTAAACTTGGAGTTGTAAAGTTGTTGTTAAATTAAAAATTTCGATGTTAGGACGTCTCTATTTTACAACTTATTTACGACTAAGTAGTTTACAACTATTTAAGAACGTAATTTCAAATTAGATATTTATGGTTAGGTACAAGTGTTGTAATTTACTCGTAATTTGCAGGAAGTTGTAAAATCATAGTTAATTTTTTGCCTATATAAGGAGGAAGGCTCTCTTCATTAATCACAACATCAAAAAACAAAAAAAAAACGTGGTAGAAGGGAAAAAAATGGTTTTGTGGAAAAACCCAAAAAATGTCTTTCGGTGGAGATATATTCGAGCAACGGAAGTGGATGTATATGCATAGAGATGCTGCTGGTATCGTGACAAATGAGTTTATGAGTGGGGCAGAAATATTCATGCACCAAGCTAGTCTAACAGAAATCACGGTTGAATCGGGTAAGATGTTCTGTCCTTGTCGGAAATGCAAAAATATGAAATTTGCCCGAGTAGAAACTGTTTGGAATCATCTATTAAATAGAGGGTTTACACCGCATTATTACATATGGTTTCACCATTGTGAAGGTGATAACAGTCGTGTAAATGATGAAGCAAGTAGTAGTAATTTTAAGAATGTTGATGGTAATATAGGTGAATCAAGTAATTTGCATGATGTTGGTTATCAGAATGAGATTCTTGGGGGTGTAGAGCATGATAGGATGCATGAAATGGTCACAGACGCATTTCAGGAAACTAATATTGATCAACCTATAGTTGCTGAGGCACCCAATTTAGATGCAAAAAGGTTTTATGACATGCTAGATGCTGCAAACCAGCCTCTCTACGAGGGATGTAAAGTAGGTCTGTCTAAATTATCATTGGCAGCTAGGATGATGAATATTAAAACAGAATGTAATTCATCTCAATCATGCATGAATATGTGGACTGACTTGCTCAAAGAGTATTTGCCAGAAGATAATGTTTGTGCAGAATCATATTACGAGACGCATAAATTGGTCTATAGTCTTGGGTTGCCATGCAAAACCATTGATGTCTGTATAGATAATTGTATGATCTACTGGAAAGATGATGATGATATGTTACAAGAATGTCGGTTCTGTAACACACCAAGATATAAGGCACAAGGGAGTGGGCGTAAGAAGGTTCTGTATCAACGAATGTGGTATTTGCCAATAACTGATAGATTGAAGAGGTTATATCTGTCGGAGAGGACAGCCGCTGCGATGAGATGGCATGCAGAGCATTCACAGACAGAAGGAGAGATTAATCATCCCTCAGATGCCAAGGCGTGGAAACATTTTAATACGGTACACAAAGATTTTGCTAGGAATATTAGGAATGTTTACCTTGATCTATGCACCGATGGTTTTAGTCCGTTTGGAATGTCTGGCAGACAATATTCTTTGTGGCCAGTAATCCTCACGCCTTATAACCTTCCTCCGGGAATGTGCATGGAAAAAGAATTTTTATTCCTAAGTATACTTGTTCCTGGTCCTAATCATCCGAAACGGTCTCTTGACGTGTTTTTGCAACCTTTGATTCATGAGCTGAAACAGTTATGGACGCAAGGGGTTTGAGCATATGATTGTTCTGTCCAAAAACATTTTACTATGAATGTGGTGCTTATGTGGACGATAAGTGACTTCCTTGCGTACGGAATGTTATCTGGTTGGACAACACATGGGAGATTGGCTTGCCCATATTGCCTTGGGAGAACAAATGCGTTCCAACTGAAGCATGGTAGAAAGACTTCTTGGTTTGATTGTCATAGTCGATTTCTTCCAATTAACCATCCTTACCGAAGGAACACGACCCTAATTCGATGTAAAATCTTCGTCCTTAAGTAGTTGTAAATATTTTCGTCTTTAAATAGTTGTAAAACTTTCGTCTTTAGTTAGTTGTAAAGTTTTCGACTTTAATACGTTGTAACACATTTTGACTTTAAAACGTTGTTAAAGATTTTGAATCTACTTAGTTGTAAATTAAACGTTGTAAGTTAGTTGTTAAGTTTACAACTAACTAACAACGTTAATTTGCCATCAAATTTACAACTCCCACTTTATGTTACGACGTTTTTACAACGTCTAGTTTACGACGTTTTAACAACGTAATTTTTGCGTTGTTAAATGTTACGTTTTTACAACGTTTTGTGCCTTACGACGTACAAGACACGACGTACCACGTGGCGTCCCTAATGCGTTGTAAACAGTATTTACAACGTTTTAGGGACGAATTTTGGAGTTGTAAAAGGTGTGTTCTCTTGTAGTGCAAGTAAGGTTTTAGTTGTTTGGGCAATTAAGAACTCAGACGAGCTCTCTCTTCTCTCAGCAATCGACATACCTTCCATTTGTCCTTTCTTCTCTTACAAACTAAACCTTGAGATTCACATCTATATCACACGACAATCCGAGCCTCTCTTGGTTAGTCTTAACATAAGACATTTTAGGATCTTCAATAGGTCTTAAAAAAATATGCAGTTTAACTCTATTTGTTTCACTGTTTCAAACAGGAAGATGGAATGGTCCATAAGGCGGTTCATCCTTCTGTTAAACCACAAAGGAGCAACGGTTGTTCGATGTCGGTTTTAGTCGGTACAGGGGATAACATATGGTCTGGACTCTATCTAATTACATCCACAATTGGGTTTATCTCAATGATCACATTGTTGGACATATTTTACATCAACAAATACAGCATAACGACTTGGTGGTACAAGGGACTTCAAGTTGTGGTTTGTATGGTTTCAAGTGTGGTGATATTTGGAGGTCTAGTGATTGTCTTTTGGCATTGGTGGGGTCACAAAACTTGTGAAATGGAATCATATGACAACAACAAGGTAGATTTGAACAAGAAAGAAACTTCTAATCAGCAGAAGAACACAAAAAGGGTTTGGACATAGAAGAAGAAGATATTCAGAGTTATACCACTTACCGTTATGGAATCAGGCCAGACTTTAAAGGTACGGTACAAATCTTATGGATACGAAGTAAGAAGAGAATATCATTTGGTTTTGGTTTCACTCACGTGGTTTTGGTTTGGTAATTGCAGAGATCTTTGAATCATTGAATGGGAAATGGGGAAGTGTAGATGTTGGAGTTATAGTATGTGGTCCTAAGAGTCTTCAGACAACAGTTGCTAAAGAGATACGATCACATAGCCTTTGGCGATCAGCGAATGATCCTCTTTTCCACTTCAATAGCCACAGTTTCGATCTCTAGAAGTAGATTTTTCAAAGCTCTAGAAGTTATGAAATGCATGTACGATAATAGAAAGAAATTTTTATGCATATAGTTTACGTTATAGTCGTATTTTTCTTTATCACAAAATCTTTATCTCAGTCCAAACATTAAAAAGTAATTATTTTGATTCATAATTATAAAATAAAAAAATTCTTAAATATTTACTTCAGATTAAGTATAAAACAAAATGATATTTTATATAATAATTAAAAACGAATTTACATATAAAATTAAATATAATCATAACTCTTTTCCAAGAAAAAAAATCAACTAGAAAAGAAAATTAAGACAAGAAAATAAAAATATTTCTTATCCTAACAAATTTGCATTACTAAATTTTAATCTCTGAAATATTTTTATTTTATAAGAAGAGAAAAATAAATTCAAAAATTTTAAATATTTTTCATCTCAAAATAAAAATAATTTTTTATTTAAATTTATAAAATCTTGATTGGTAAAAGATTTTGTTGAACATAATGTTTTTATAGGAGCCAATCATATCAGAAAAAATTAAATAGATAAATATGATTGGTTCATGCTCAACAAAAAGTCTACCAATCAAAACTTTAAATAATTAAAAATGAATTTTTAAAAGAGATAAATATTAATAAAAAAATTCAAATCTTAAAAAAATTCAATTTCAATCAAAGCTAAAAATCACTAAAATTATCTCAAATCCGAACGGAAAAGTAATCGTTCATATCTTATATATTATTATTATATTTATTTCAATATCTAATCCTAACATAAAAATGATTGTAAAAATTAGTCTTTATATAAACACAAACAAGTAGACAATTCAATAACAATGAATACATTATTTATTCATTAGGTCTTTCGAACGCTTTCAATAATATTTTGCGATTAGTTGGATGAATAAAAAATAGGTAACATAATTAAAATAATTATCTATCAATTTATAAAGTAGTTTGCATATGAACATATTTATATATAGTTTATAGTATGGTATTATTCTCATCTCAATTTTAAATATTTTTATAGGTTTAATAACATCAACTAGACAATAAACACAAAACTTTAAAACAACATATCAATTTACCCAAAAACGTTTATATCATTGGATAATACCACGTCTTACTAGAAATTGGGAATCAAGAAATCAAAATATTAAAAAATTGAGGAGGCATCCAACAAAATCAAGAGTAACAAATAAAAGACGTAATTGGTGAAAAATAAATATATCATTATTTTATTTTACAATTAATTATTACTATGATTTCTTATCATTGAGCATAAGTTTTATAAATAAACGTCTCCTCATTTCAATTTCTCAATCTTATTATATTAATTTTGAACCTTTAAAATTACATATTAACATGATTGTCTCTCAAATCTAACAATCAATTTTTTCTTTCCATATTTATATATCTAAACATTTTTTTTTAATAATTTTGTAAGAAATAAATAGTTTATATTTTAAATATTATGTAGAATATTTGTTTCATCACTAAATATTTATAGCTATTCAGAATCTTAACATAAATTTTCAGATAATACAAAAAGAAAATCTCATATAGAGTAAAAAATAAAATTCAATTTACGCTTTTGTAAAAAATAATTTTTTAAAATATACATATAGAATTGTAAATATTTTCATAATCTTCATAAAACAATTATAATCATCCTATTAAATAAAGTGGAGTTTTAAAAGTTAGTAATGACTGAGATTCTCTCACGTGTAAAATCCAATGATCCACAATTATTCCATATATGTATATACATTTTAAATAAAATATTGTGATTGTGATATCTCCTATTATATCAAGTTGGGTTTTAAAAATTAGTAATCAGCATGATTATTCCACGTGTCAAATCCAACGATCCACAATTATTTCTGATCATTATATTATATAAAGTTGGATTTCAAAAGTTAATATTCTACATGATTATTCCACATGTCAAATCCAATAATTCAAAATTTTGTGATACCCTTCTATATAAAGTTGAGTTTCAAAAATTAGTAATCAATAGGATTATTGCACCTGTCAAATCCAACCGTTCAAATTTTATAGTATCCTATTATATAAATTTGGGCTTCAAAAACTAATAATCGACGAGACTATTCCACATGTAAAATTTAAAAATTAAAAATTTTGCAATATCCTATTATGTAAAATTGGGTTTCAAATCTTATTATATAAAGGGTGATTTAATAAATAGTAATTAACGACATTCTTAAATATTATCTAAAATGTAGTACGTGTATATACATATATCAAAAAAATTAATAAAACTCGTATATCAAACGGGTCCATATCTAGTATTATATAAAGTTGGGTTTAAAAAGTTAGTAATTAACGAGATTGTTGTACGTGTCAAATCAAACAGTATAAATTTATTTTTATAGAATAGTAAAGTAAAATAAAATAAAATAAAATTATATTATATAAAATTGGGTTTCAAAAGTTACTAATCAAAATGATTGCTCCATGTGTCCAATCATTATCTTCATTTTTTTGTCAACATTGGGCCACAAATGACCGGGCCATTAGCCAAGTTCTTGCAAATGCAAGCGGGAGGACTCGATCCCAGGATGTGCAAGTGCGCATGCTTCTTGTGGACTTACCACCTGCCACTAGGCTAAATGCCACTTGCATCATTATCTTCATTTATAATTCCAAAATAATAAAAACCACAAATATTTATCTCAAACTGAATATAAAATTAAATAATATTTAATTTTTATAAAAATTTAGTTAATATTTTAGTTTTCTTATAAAACTGAAAATAAATATGAAAATATTACTTCAACTTATAATTTTTATATAACGGTTTTAAAAACATTTTTTTCAACCCTCTACATTAATAATCCAAACACTCATAATCACGGATAAGAGTTTACAAATTTATAATCACAAAATATTTTCCTTGCACATTGGGCCGAAATGTTTGCTCTATAATTCATAAAATGGAATCACAATGAAGGCCAAAACTTGAAAACAAACATTTCAAGCACAAAGAAAAATCTTCCAAGTATGAAACAAAAGATACCAATATATTAAATATAATTCAAAAACATATGTTCATGACACGGTCCTTACCTAGTATAATATAAATTTGGGTTGCAAAAATAAGTTATCAACATAATTCTTCTATATATCAAATTTAATGTATCTAGTATAGTATAAAGTTGTGTAAAAAAAGTTATCAACATAATTTTTTATATGTATCAAAGTTATTTAAAATATCTTTTTGGTTTACATATTAATATTTACGACAAAGTATTAGTCTCATTTACAAATTGTAACATAAAAAGGATTATAAATAGTTATCTTCAATTTATAATTATAAAATCTTATTATAAAGATTGATGTCAAAAGTTAGTAACAAAATTCTTCTATATTGAAATCCAACAATTCAAAAAATTTCATATTCGATTATATCCGTTTATATAAAGTTGTGTTTCAAAAATTTGTAATTAACAAAAATTTTATGGTGTCAAATTATCCTATTATATAAAGTTGGGTTTAAAAAATTAGTAATCAAAGAGATTCTTAAACATACTATATCAAGAGTCTTAAACATGCTATGTCAAAAATTATCCTATTATATAAAGTTGGGTTTTCAAAAATTGGTAAAATACACGATTGTTCCACATGTTAAACCCAACGTGTTTTTATATTTTATTTTTAAAAAAGAAAACATAATTTTTAAAATCAAAATTCATAACAAAATGAAATTAATATTTAATTTTTAAAGGTTATATCCATGAAATATAGCAATATGTCTTGAAAAATTGAGCAAAAAAATCATGTAGACAAAAACACCATGATCCAAAAATTATTACAAAGTGGAATCATAATATATTATATATATCAAATAAAAATTTTATATCTAAACACCAATTATAGCTATATATATGATAATGAGTTACAAAGTTTGATATATATATCTTTTCTATATATAATTTCTTTTATTTTCATTATCACTATAAACAATACATTTCAGCAAAAATAATATAACTACTAAAAATATGCAAAGTCATCTATTTGTCTGAACTAGCCCTGGGCATTTTACCCTAAAAACAGACCTGAACCCGAATCCGACCCAAAAATTGGGTTCGGGTCGGATTCCGGTCTTCAAAATTACCCGATCGTGTATATATAGCCAAATACTTCGTGTTTTGGGTCGGGTTCGGGTAAAATCCGAAACCTGAAATTGAACCAAAATTAACTAAAACCCTCAGCATTGGTTTAGGGTTTGGTACGTCGTATATGATTAAATGATTTGGTTTGGTTCGCGATTCATCTTCTCTTGGACGCTTCATTTTCCCTTTCTCTTCATTATACATCGACCTGATCAAAAATCAAAAAACATTATGTCTCTTTTCCGAAACGGTGATTTGCAAAGCACGCCAAATCCGTCAATCAACTCGAGAAATCAGTCTCAAAATAGTAATCGGTAAGCCTCTATGAATCTATTCTTGTTTGTTTTAAATCTCTTTGTTGTTGGATCTTCTCTTGAGTCGCGATTTAGGGTTCATTTCTTTACGTTTTAGATTTCGTTTTGATTTTTTTTATTTCGTTTTGATATCGTTTTAGATTTTGTTTTAGATATCGTGTTAGATTTAGATCTATATTTCGATTTAGTGATTTAGAATTTTTTAAAAACGATTTCGATTTAGGGATTTAGGGTTTTTTAAAATCGATTTTGATTTAGGGATTTAGAGTTTTCATGATTTTCGAATTCGGTTTTTGATTTAGGGTTTCAAACTTTTCTGTTTTCGATTTAGGGTTATCGAAATCGATTTAGGGTTTTTTAAAATCGATTTCGATTTAGGGATTTAGGGTTTCATGTTTTTCTGTTTCCGATTTAGAGTTCTCGAAATCGATTTAGGGTTTCATGATTTTTGAATTAGGTTTTTGATTTAGGGTTTCATGGTTTTCAGTTTTCGATTTAGGGTTATCGAAATCGATTTTGCCTTTTCCGATTTTGCCTTTTCCGATTTTGTCGATTTAGTGTTCATTGTCCGATCGGGTAATATTGAAGACCTGAACCCGACCCGAACCCGAACCCAACAATGAAATGATGAGATCGGGTTCGGGTCGGGTTCGGGTCCGTTTTTAGTGTCCGTTTAGACAATGAGATGATGCATTATATACTTTTATGTAATGTATTTGTTTGATTCGTAATTGACAGATTCTGTTTTCTTGGAATTAGTATTTGTAATCATACTTTTAGGGTCCGTTATCTAATGTATTTGTTTGATTCGTAATTAACAGACTTTGTTTTCTTGAATAGAAACAAACTTCTTATATCTTTCTTTATAGTGTTTCTGTCTTCTGCATTTGATCAGTTTATTCAGGGGAATGATGGTGTGATGTGATATGTTCGAATGTTTGGTTTCCATGAATCAAAAATGAAAATTTGCTGCTTTTGTTTTCTGATTTAATTCAACTTAGAGATTGGATCAATCTATTAATTATTTATGATTCATGATCTATATATATCACACGTAGCTTGGTTTTCTCAATATTTCATTTGTTTGTTGGTTGCATCTATAATTGATTATAGTCTAAATAAGTGTATTATTCTATAGATTGGAATTAGTGTATGATTATATACTCATGTTATTCTTCATGTTATTTTAATCTGTCATTGATTTTCATTAATATATCATTATGTTTTCTGTTTTAGATGGACTCTTCTGTGTCTCCACCTCAAAACATAATGATTTTCGTTGCTAATTCGGAGGCTGAGATACCAAGTAGTGGATGTGGAGGATCTCTAGGGAAACGTACTGAAAATCCTGAGGAGTGTGGAGCAACATCAGAGATAAAGAAACCTAAGAAGACAGTAGACACAAGATCAAATGTTTGGGCATTCTTCACACGAGTTAAGGATGACGGAAACAAGTGTATATGTAACTACTGCCAGAAGGTCTTCGCATGTCCAACCAAGTCAGGGACATCCAATCTTCAGAAGCATATTGGTGTGTGTAAGCAGTACAAGGCTTGGTTGGAGTCTCAAGCCAATCAGCAGCCTGTCTTAAGCATGAATGGAGGTGTGAAGATAGCTAGAGTACCAGAGTCTGTCTTTAGACAAGCATCAAACGAGTTTATTGTAGGAGCAGAGTTACCGTTGTCCTTCATTGAAAGTGCAGCTTGGAGACCATTTTGCCGCACGGTTTGTTATTTTTCGTTCATTATAAATCATTTGCAGACTTTGAATGTTGAATCGTTTACTAGTTCACTGTGTGTCTT
This sequence comes from Lepidium sativum, assembly GCA_023374145.1. Classification (NCBI taxonomy): domain Eukaryota; kingdom Viridiplantae; phylum Streptophyta; class Magnoliopsida; order Brassicales; family Brassicaceae; genus Lepidium; species Lepidium sativum. Next base: position 3,148 of record JAKUCM010001328.1, on the reverse strand, counting down.
ATGTTGGCAGATGAATCTCTATACACCTCATTCAAGGAAGACTGCTCAAAGGGACATTGTCAAAATGTATGAGGAGAGAAAGGCTAAGGTGAAGAAGTGGTTTTTACAAAACAATCAAAGAGTATATGTTACAACAGATATTTGGAAGTGTCAACCAACAGGTAAGTATCTTAGGTTATTTGTTCTGATTCGCATATGCTTAAACTTAGGTTAGGTTATTTAAACTTCAATTTGCATATGCTTAGCTTAGGTTATTTGTTCTGATTCTGATATTATGCTTAGCTTATGTTATTTGTTCTGATTGTGATATTATGCTTAGCTTAGGTTAGCTTAGGTTATTTAAACTTCAATTCGCATATGCTTAGCTTAGGTTATTTGTTCTGATTTTGATATTATGCTTAGCTTAGGTTATTTGTTCTGATTCTGATTCTATACTTCTGTGTTTGATACAAGTGCTTCTTACATGGTCGTCACAATCCACTACATCGATCTCACTTGGACACTTAAGAAGATGATCATCGGCTTCAAACCTGTAACCGATCACAAAGGTCAGACTATTGCTACTGTTCTTTTAGATTGTCTAGCTGAGTGGGGAATCAAGAGGGTTTTTTGCACTACAGTAGACAATGCAACAGTTAACACTTCGACAATAAGGAAGTTTGAAAGTAGTTTTAAAATAGGTTCAGATGATGCATTTGTTTTGGGTGGTGAGATGCTACATATGAGATGTAGTGGACATATAATCAATTTGATTGTCAAGGATGGTTTAGCTGATATAGATGATAGTATCTGTGCAATTCGTAATGCTGTCACTTATCTTAGATCATCTACGAATAGGATGAAATCATTTGAGCTTAAGGTTGACTCTGGAAAAATGACTAGATGTACTTTACCACTAAATGTGAAAACTAGGTGGAATTCAACATATATGATGTTGAAACAAGCTCTTAAATTTCGGGTTGCATTTGATAAAATGTTAGATGAAGATAAACTGTATTGTGATTATTTCTTAGAGTTAGACAATGGAGAAATTAGGAAAGGACCTCCTACGTGTAGTGTTTGGGACGAGGTTGAGAGGCTTCGTCATTTTCTTGTGATTTTCTATAACTCAACTCTTATTGTCTTAGCCTCTACGTCTTTGAACTCTCATGATTGCTATGGTGAGATAGTCACCATAACATCAAATCTGACTGATCTTATCACATAAAATGATAGTCAGCTGAGCAGGAAAGCTAGTGCGATGCTTACAAAGTTTGAAAAGTATTGGGATGGGCTGAAGAATATCAACAAGATGTTGATAGTGGCGACAATATTTGATCCGAGAAAGAAAATGCAGTTTGCGAAGCTATGCTTCGAAACATTACATGGGAAAGATTCTGTAGAAGTTAAGGAGATGAACGAGTCAGTCTTGATGGTTTTGAGGTCATTGTTTATTGAGTATAGTGATAGGCATCATGGGAATTCAAACGTTCAAACACAGTATACCCAATCTCAGTCATCTCGGTCTATTGCCTCTAGTTCTAGTCGTGAAAGGTCTTTAGATCAGATAGATGTATTTGATTATGGATTGGGGTATAAGAGGATTGATATTCGGTATAAAGAGATGATGAGTGAGAAAGGAGCAAGGGAAACCCGAGATGAGCTAGATACATATATAAGAGATGATGTTGAGAGTTCTGAAAAGGTATATGAGACAATATTTGACATACTCTCATGGTGGAAGGCTAACAACTTTAAGTTCCCTGTACTCTCACATATTGCTCGAGATGTTTTTGCAATGTAGGTGTCATCGGTTGCATCTGAAAGTGCTTTTAGCACAAGTGGGCGTATTATAACTCCAACCAGAAGTTGTCTTTCCCACTTTACCGTTGAAGTATTAATGTGTTGTGAGCAATGGATAAAACAAGACTTAAAAGGTGAATCTAAAGAACTCACCATTGGACAAATTCTTGCAGACATTGAAGAGGCTGGCAATCTTGAAAGAGGTAAGTTTGTTAAGAGACTGATCTGTTTCATAAGTATATTTGACATATTATTATGCAATCTGTTTCTTAAGAGACTGATCTGTTTTTTGTTGTTATTGCAGAGTATACAAGCTCAATCCCTAAAGAAGACTAGATAAAGAAGGTAAATGTCTTTTACTTAATCAGATTTATGTAATATTAACAATAACATATACTTTGATCTTTGCACAAAACAAATTTGATCAAGACATGCATTTTAGTTTCAGTTCTCGGACATAGTTTCAGTTCTCAGACATATTTTTTTGAATACTTGATCAAGACATGATTTTATCTTTGAATATTTTGTTTGTTAATGACATGATTTTATCTTTGAATATTAAGGTTTGTTAATGACAATTTTCTTTGAATGTTTGTTAATTTTTTTTAAATACCCGACCCGCATTCGATTCGGAACTGAACCAAACCATAAATTTATATATATTTGGGTATTAATCGGGTCCGTAACAAAATATAAAACCCGACCCAAACCCAAATTATACCGAACCGAACCCGTACCGAATATCAAAAATATCCGATCGGGTCCAATATGTCTAAACCCAAAAAACCCAAAATCCGAAAGATCCGACCCGATTGGGTACGGGAACCCGAATGCCCAGGGTTAGTCTAAACTATGATTTGAAATATATAAATATTAATTTAAGTTATGATTTGAATTATTAGCTTCTAGAATTTATTTTTGAAAACACATAAATATTCCAAAAATATTACTTAAAAATCTATATACATATATATAAAAAGATTCATGAAAACCATCAGACGAATTCATATCTGATTAATATTATTTGTGTTACCAGAAAAGAAAAACCAAGTGTGGTGATTTTAAATGGGTACACCTTAGGCTTCTAAGGAATATGAATATCCGGAATTTTAAGGATATCCGTATCCGTATTATCCGCTATATTAATATTTGTATCTATATCCAAAAATATAGATGTCTGTGAGAAAAACAAGGATATCCATGAATATCCATATTTGTATACATTTTCAAATTTTGTAAAAAAATAATTTTTTTATTAGAAAAATGTAAAAAAGGAATTTATTTCAAAAATAATATTTAAATAATTTTGGAAAAAAATATTAAAAATAAAAAAATAAAAAAACATAAATATATATAAAAAAAATTC
>JAKUCM010001326.1:0-55602 GCA_023374145.1 Lepidium sativum | reverse complement strand
AAACTAAGATATTTTCTTTTCAATTTCAAAGGTTGTTTGTAAAATAATACTTATCATATTCTGCATTGCTATGTATTAATTGATTAGTATTATCTCTAAACATTCCGTAGCATAATAAAATATTGTAAGCAATCTCTTGAATTATTACTAACGTCTTAAAAGGTGCAACTAGTACTATTATAAGGAGAAGTATGATAGATTTGTGTATATAATATATGATTGTTGGAATGTATATAAAATTAAATAATAAAAATAAGAGAGGTGGAAGTGGGTTTGATAGGTTGATGTGTGGGTCTAGGGATTCACTCCAATTCCACAATATGCAAAAGAATATCACTTATCGTGATGAGTGATTTTCCTCGATCCCTCTGAAAGATTCACCTGTTACATTCTCCTTTATTGTCTCTATCTTTTTTCCTCTTACATTTTCAATACATACATATTTATACATACTTTAATTTATTGTAAATTATTCCATTAGGGATCTAGATTCAGTTTTTGATACGATTACACTGATGTATATTTATAATGAACCGCCTTGTTAAATTTTCTGGGAGTTAAATATTTTTAGTAGCTCAATGGAAATAATTTTATCATGGAGAGCTTTTTATTTTGAAATTAAATTATGCTGGAAAAATACATTCGAAACTCAAGAACAATGAGATTCTATAAAAATTGTTTGTGTACATGGTTCTCAATATAGCGTGGGACAAACTGTTAAAAGAGGATACACATGAAGTTATAAACTTTGCTTAAGGCGATATTCAGCTTTATCTTCCTCTAGATTACAGAGTTTGTATTTGCTACAAATTGCACAACGATAAAAAAGATGATGGAAAATTTTGTTGACTCGCAAGCTTCTCTTTCATACATTGAAGATTTTACGAGACTAAAAAACCTTTTTATGTGTTTTTTCCTTATCATATGTTTTTAAAACTATTAATCGCAAAACATAAATTTTAACTTATAATGTTAGAAGATTTTCTATAGATGTTTCGTTCTAAACTTTGTAATCTTACATTACTTGTCCTATCTTATATGAATGAATGAGTAAAACTAGAAGAGAAAAGACCTTTATATATAATTGATGAACTTTAAATGTTTATATAGTTTTTGAAGAACAATTGAAAATACAACCCGACAAACAGGCAATGACAAATTGGAGAGATTACAGAGGAGAGCACAAGATACACAAATTGCAATCCAGATTGAAGAGGTTTCCGGAAGAACAAGTGGTGGATATTAAGGCATATTAGCTACTTCTCTTTACAAAAAAGTTAAAAAAATAAAGAGTATATGTTGATATTTGTGACCGATTGTATAATTTGCATGACTAAAGTTACAGATTATATATATATATCAGTATATGTGTGTATATATTTATAAATACATATGCAAGTTACTTATCAGTTATTAGTGATTGGAAAGCAAGACAATATCATAATGTATATAAATTATAAATCACTGATATTTGTGTTTTGCATGAAAAAGACATAATGAAAACGATTTTAGTATCACGAATGGGGTTCTCTATGGGTACCTTGGATGAAAAAGCATATGCTCAAAAACCAGAATTTTTGGACTGCTTCTCCAAAAAACATTTCTTTATGGATTTGGAGGTCTCTTTTGGATTTGAGACCTCTAGCTCGGAGACTACTGTCTTGTAATCTGGGAGATGGTACTAATGTAAGTTTCTGGATGGATAATTGGAGTCGTTTAGGTTCGTTACTTGACATCGTAGGAGAAAGTGGACCTTTACATCTTGGGATTAATATCAATGCAACGGTCCATCAAGTCACATATGGAGAAAACTGGAGAATTCCCACTTACCGCAATAGAAACCCAGCAGCAATAGAGATTAGAAACATCATGCTTCAGATCCAGCCACCGAAAATTTATGATGGAGCAGATTCATTCACTTGGGGATCTCTAAATCAAAGGAAAAGTTATTTCAGCAATAAAATTACATAGAATTTTCTCAGACTAAGGGCTACTTTATGCACTTAGACCAAAGTTGTATGGCTCAAGATGGGTATCCCCAAGCATTCTTTTCTTCTCTGGGTCGCACACCTAAATAAGCTGTCTGTGAAGAAACAAATGCTTGATTGGGGATTAGAAGTTGATCGTTCTTGCTCTCTCTGCTCAGGCTGTACTGAGACCCGAGAGCATATCTTCTTCCATTGTCACTATTCATAGCAGCTATGGAATAAGCTCCAACTTCGACTAGGTCTCCCAAATTTCATTTTTCAGGATTGGGATTCAATGATAACTTTGCTTCTCACCTCTTCTCCAAGATTATCCTCAACTCTAAAAAATTATCTACGCATGTGGCTCTTTACCTCATATGGTCAGAACGAAATACCGTTTACATGGTGGTAACCCAAGCTCGGTTGAGGATCTTTTTCGAAGGCTTGATCGATTAGTTCGAGACACGCTTTTGGCACATGGCTCATCCAAACGATAGAGAGGCCTGTTATCTCAATGGTTTAAATTTCACTACATTCTAATTTTTTTAGGTATGTTATTACTTTTGTAAATTTTGGCCTAATTAATTTTTTGTGGGCTTGAAATCTAGTGCGACATACATATATGGATATTTAATAAAAACACATATATAAGTAATAGTTAGTTAATAGTGGTACATATAACAATATTACAAAAATATAAAATAAGGAGAATCAAAGACCATCTGTCAAGAATCTTTGTGCCTCAATCTTTGAAAGTTAAACAGTAATAATAGCTTTAGTAGCCAACAGCTCTTTGTCTGTACACTGCTGGTTTTAAAGGAAAGTAAGAGTATGATCAATGGAGATAACTTTGAGGGTCTCTTAAAAAAAAAAAAAAAAAGCGGAACTAATACTGGTTCACTATGTGGCGAACTCGTCTCTTAAATAAGCAATGCAAGAGACGGGTTCACCACGTGGCGAATCCGTATTGGCTCCGCTTTTTAATTTTTTTTTTCTTTTAAGAAACTCTCAAGGGTCTCTCCATTGCGCATGGTCTAAGATAAACAAAAATCAAAAAGCTTAATCAAGACAGATATGCTTGGCAATTGTGACCAGAAGACGAAGATGCCTACCATCAACACTAATCCACTGGTCTCTCCTCTCTTTCTCTCTCTAAATAATATGACCCATTTATCTTTTGTTTCTTAGCTTTTGGATCCGAATAATATCCCTTGTCCTCTCTTTGTTCTCTTGCCTTTAGTTAAACCACACGTTCTAAAATCTCTTCTTTCTCTCTCTTCCTTCTCTCTTCTCTTTCTCAGGCTACTATGCAGAGCAAGAACATGATCGTGGCTCCATCCCATCAGCAGCAACAACCACAACTTAAATGCCCTCGTTGTGATTCCTCCAACACAAAGTTCTGTTACTACAACAACTACAGTCTCTCTCAGCCTAGGCACTTTTGCAAGGCTTGTAAGAGGTATTGGACACGAGGTGGGACTCTTCGGAACGTTCCTGTAGGTGGTAGCTACCGGAAGAACAAACGCGTGAAGCGGCCATCAACAGTAACCGCAACTTCTGCCTCTACAGCCTCCACAACGACTTCTTCATCTCCTACAAACCCTCATCAGATCTCTCATTTCTCTTCCATGAATCATCATCCTTTGTTTTACGGTTTGTCAGATCATATGAGTAATCTTCCAATGATTCCAAGCCGTTTTAGTGATTCTTCGAAGACTTCTTCATCAAATGGTTTAGAGAGTGATTTTCTCTCATCTGGGTATAACAGTCTTAGTGCCCTTGGATTAGGGCTTCCACATCATATGAGTCATGACCATAGCTTCATCAACAACTCCACCACAAACAAACCCTTTCTTTTATCGGGTCTATTCGGGTCTTCTTCTTCCTCTACTCTTTTCCAGCACCCACAGAAGCCCATGAACAATGGTGGTGACATGTTGGGACAATCCCATCTCCAAACCCTAGCATCTCTTCAAGATCTGCATGTTGGAGGTAACAATGAAGATATGAACAAAGAAGGAAAGCTTGATCAGATTAATGAGTTCATGTCATCATCATCTTTGGAGCCTTCAAACTACAACAACATGTGGAGTAATGCAAGTGTTGTAAATGGAGCTTGGCTTGATCCAGCAAATAATAACGTTGGATCTTCCCTCACCTCCTTGATATAAACCAAACCTTTGGTTATATGATCTATAACTAGCTAGGGTTTATCTTCATCACTTTTTCTTTTTCCTTTTTCTTTTTTGAGATGAGAGACGAAGCTTGGATCAGAGAGATCTAATAAGGATGAATATTAACCTTGGCACTATAAAGCTCCCTCGGATCCTCTTCATCTCACTATCTCAATCATCTACCTTCGAGTTGTTCAAGATAACAAAAGGGGTTCCAGATTGGTTCAAAGTTTACTATGGTCTACTGTCGATTTCACTCGAGGTAAATTCTATGTGTATGTACATAATATGATCCTGACTTTGGTCTTCTTCTTTTTTCCATCTATGTAATATTAAGGTCCACCACATGGGTTGGTGTTTCTTCTCATTGGGATTAGGAGGGTATATTTGGTTTAATTTGGGTTTCTCATGGGGACCGAGAACTCAATAGTTTTCAAGTTTTATATCTTTTTTAGTTTCACATTTCTTATTTGGAGGGGCTTTTCATTGGGTATACAAAACAGAGGGAGGGATGTGGTTTTGTGTTGTTATAACTTTGGTTATATTCATGTATGAGTTATGTTCTTACTGTTCTTCTGGACACATACATGCATGTCTCTATACGTATCTACATATATAATCACGACATATACGGAACGATGAAAAATATTGTAGATGGCTTGAATTATCTGAAAGGAAATGTGCTTTAGCTAATGTCAAATGTGAGATCCATGAATACGTGAAAATGATCAGAAAGAACATCAATGAATATACATATAGTAGAGATATATATATACTTACCAACAAAGAGAAGAAGCCGGCTTAGATAGTTATGTAACAATATATTTTTCATAATTATGTCATATTGATGATTTTGTTGTTTAGCATATGTTGGCTTATAACTCAGGGTTCCACATATGTTACAAGCAAGCTAGATATATGAACACAACACAAGTTTCTGCTCCAAACTTGGAGTTTAGTGGTTTTTTTTGTAAAGTGGGCACGAGTTCGTTACCAGTTTCTCTCTGTCATTTTCTATGTAATGATTCTTTCCGTGCAAGAGTTGGAAATTATTGATTAAGTCGTTATACATTTGAGTCGGTATAGTTTGGACACATGGACTTCATGATCAGTTTTATGCGGATGACTTATGGATTCAATTTTTAATATCACACGATTGCACAAAATATCCTGACTCCTTGGTCTACCTATCATTGTTATGTAAAGACTAAAAGAGTGTGACAAACGTTTCCACGTATCTGTCCAAGGTCATAGAGAAGACCAGACGTTCCTGCGTTTTGACCCAATTTTTATTAAACCAGAAGACTCTTTGTCAATCAGTGTTTTCAAACTCTCTCTAATACCCGAAAGACTCTAGCTGATTTGGAGTCTTTCCCATACTTGATAATTCAACCATTAACTTTCTATCGATTGGTATAGCCATCACTTAGATCGATCCAAGCTCGCTATGAATCTTCTCAAAACTTTGGTTCTCTGAATCTAATCTCTCATGACCAAATTCTAATCGGTCATAGACGCTTTGACCTCTTGACATATATCGAGATAGAAGAACCCGGTTGGTACGGTATTAATTCGGATTTGGATTTTTTTTGCTTTTTTTTTTTGTTACTTTGACTTCTTGTAATTGGGCTTGATCGAGATGCTTTCTAATACGGGCCTCGATTTTTCATTTGTAATAGTTTCATATTGAATGCTTTTAGTAGAACATTTTTATTACAAAAAAATTAACATAAATATAACACCATGAAAAGTTATTTAAAAAATAACCACTTACGGTTGACAAAAAAAATAAAAAATAATAACCACTTACCAAAATATGTAAGAAACGACAGAAAATAGATATTGATGGCAAGAGTCGAATAAGTGACAATTTTCTGAATCTTTGGAATTTGATGCTTCTTTCACTTTTTGAATATTCGATTGGGATACTGATCTTAACGATATCATTCGTCCTATGGTTCTCATTAGAGAATAAAGATATCAGTACGAATGATTAGTGCAAGTTGGTTCTATATATGGTATCTTTGATATCTAAATGAATAGAAATTTGGAATTTTAGAATGATTCTAAGATTTTCTCTCTTTCTGATTGAATTAAATCATAAGTTCAAATCTTCCTACCAAAAGAAATATCATAACTTCAAATCTCAAGGATGTGATTGGCAATGGCTATCTTGCTTTGGAGAGCAAAAACATTTTTAAGGTTTATTTTTTCGTTCTCATTGCTCTAAATTTTTTATGAAATATTTTTGGCTGTAAAAATGCAAAAACCTAAAACCAAAATTTATGAATTTTACAAAAATAAAATCATACAAAAAAAATTAATAATCAAAAAACCTACAGCAAAAAAATTAAAGCTACATATTTAACCAATGATACCCCAAATCAATTTTGTGATAGGCTTATAATAAGGGATTGGACATTGAGTGTGGAGATATAACTCGTATTCTGAAATCAAAGAGGTGTTTAAGGCTCAGCCCTTTCACTTCACATTACTGGATGTTGCCACTGGTTCATTGGAATTCGGTGGTAGATGTCAGCTAATCTTCCTAAATCAGATTCTGTGTCAAGATAGTAGATGTGTCGATTCAGTTATGAGCGGCATAAACATTTGTGGCCATCGGTGAGATTCTAGGAGAAGTTTGGGAGCTTGACCTTGATGAAAGAATGGTCAAGGTGGTTATGGATGGTTTCAAGCCACTCATTTTTGAGACAATAGATGAATTCTGGGAGGGGACTGAACAGAATGTCCTGTTTGAATATCAAAAACTATATGTCAAGAAAAAGCCTTTGTCATGAGGTGGCCAAGTGTCTACATGCTAGTAATTATGAGGAGGTTCTCCCTAACTTTGGAAAGCAGCCTCGTGGAGAATATCTGGATGCAAAAAGCTATAAAAGAACAATTGTTTCTGGAAGACCTAATGGTTCTTTCTTTCTGGATGTATCTCGATCGGGTATTTCTGTTGACTCTGATCAGTGTTCTAGATTTGTTTTATTAAATGAGAATGTTCTTTTACCTAATCCTAAGGTTGTGAATAATATATACTGATGGTAGGTATTTTAATGGATAAGGCCTAATCATATTCTTCTCGACTGGGAATGTGTTGAGTTTTAGAGAATTCGTTATCTTATTATTAACATTCGTATAGGTTATATACACAGAGGTGAGGCAGTCAATTTTTTATTAAAGGAGTTGACTGTTGGTGAGGATCTCATATCATATCACACCCGTTCGAGACAGACGGCTAGGTGAAAGTTTGATCTTGACTAAGAGTTGGTTATGTTGGGTCCGTGGTGTGGCTTTGTGAGTGCATCGCCAAGGTAACGTGAGTATCCCAAGTTGATTGCACAAATTTCCGGACAAAATGATAATCCAAAGCAATATGCTTCATGAGGGAGTGAAACATCTGGTTAGCAGCCAAGTATGTGGCACCAATATTATCACAATAGATGACTCGCTTAGCAGAACCTTGAATTCCTAGTTTGACCATTAGAGAGGAGATCCAACATATCTCGTAGTTGTGCATGCTAGGGAGCGATATTCTGCTTCGCCAGAGGATCGGAGACACACCAGTTTGCTTCTTTGAAGACCAAGCAACCATGTGACTTCCAAGATAGACAATGTAGGCACTTGTCGAGGGGTAGTCGTCTTTGTTTCCGTCCAATCCACATTCGTGTATGCATGGAGGTCTGGTTGGTTTGCGGCTCGTACACAGATAGCATGAGTTTTGATGCCAGCTAAGTATTGAAGAAGATGTTTGAGTGCATACTAGTGATCAGTGATGGGGCGATACATGAATTGAGAGAGTTTGATGACCACAAAAGAGATATTCGGGGGAGTGACTGAGAGGTATTGTAGACTACCAACGAGTGTGCGATAAGCAGTGGCATCATCCAATGCATTGCCAGAGAATAGCGATAGACATGTCATGGAACACATCGGTGTCGGCATTGGTTTAGCGTCATCCATCTGTGTCTTTTGTAAAAGATTTGTAATATAACGACAGTGATTTACATGTAGGCCTTCTTTGCTACAAGTCATCTATATACAAAGAAAATATGATAAATCGCCTAAATCTTTAAGTGAAAAGCGAGTAGAGAGCAAAGTGATAAACCACGATATGTGGGATTGATTGTTCTCTGTAAAGACAATATCATCGACGTAGACAAGCATGTAGAGAAGGACATTTTCCTTGTTCTAAATGAAAAGCGAGGGATCTACTACAGAGTTGTAGAACCCAGAGTGAAGAAAAAACGTTTGGAGCTACGTATACCAAGTACCAGGTGCTTGTTTGAGGTCGTAGACCGCCTATTAAAGTCGACAAACCACTGTGGGATTATCTTTGTCTATAGACTTCCTCCTCTAGGTGACCCTGAAGAAACACATTGTTGATGTCAAGTTGCTTCAATGGCAGTCTCGATTAACCTCTGTACTGAGAAAAATTCTGATTGTTGTGGGCTTGACAGCAGGAATAAATATCTCTTGGAAATCAACTTTGGGTCTTTCGTTGTAGCCGTTGGCCATTAACTGTGCCTTGTAGCGGTCTATTGTGCCATCTGGTTTCTTTTTTATAATAAAGATCCAACTGCAACTGACAACACTCTTATCAATAGATTTATAAACAAGATCACAAGTGTGATTCTTTATCTGAGAGTTGATTTCGTCTGCCATAGCTTTACGCCATTGTGGGTATTTTAGAGCTTCAACCACCACTACAAGAGAACATTAGTTTATGGACCATTTTTTACAACGTTTTTGGGACGTCGTAAAATAGGGAGGTATTTGCAACTCCCTTACGATGTTTTGAAATTACGTCGTAAATGAGTTGTAAAAGTACAACGAAAATTTACGTTGTAAACAAGTCGGTATTTTACGACTTCTTAACAACGCTTTCCCATTGCTCAAACAATTCGTTGTGAATTAGTCCCTAAGTTGCAACTCTTTTACGACCTCTATAATTTACATCGAATTAACATCGAATGTCAAAGTAGGTAAACACATTTTTGTTGTTACGTAAAAGGTTTAAATAAAATTTAAACTTGGAGTTGTAAAGGTGTTGTTAAATTAAAAATTTTGATTTTAGGACGTCTCTATTTTACAACTTATTTACGACTAAGTAGTTTACAACTATTTAAGGACGTAATTTCAAATTAGATATTTATAGTTAGGTACAAGTGTTGTAATTTACTCGTAATTTGCGGGAAGTTGTAAAATTATAGTTAATTTTTTGCCTATATAAGGAGGAAGGCTCTCTTCATTAATCACAACATCAAAAAACAAAAAAAAAAAAACGTGGTAGAGGGGAAAAAATGTTTTTGTGGAAAAACCAAAAAAATGTCTTTCGGTGGAGATATATTCGAGCAACGGAAGTGGATGTATATGCATAGAGATGCTGCTGGTATCGTGACAAAGGAGTTTATGAATAAGGCAGAAATATTCATGCACCAAGCTAGTCTAACCGAAATCACGGTTGAATCGGGTAAGATGTTATGTTCTTGTCGGAAATGCAAAAATACGAAATTTGCCCGAGTAGAAACTGTTTGGAATCATCTATTAAATAGAGGGTTTACACCGCATTATTACATATGGTTTCACCATGGTGAAGGTGATAACAGTCGTGTAAATGATGAAGCAAGTAGTAGTAATTTTAAGAATGTTGATGGTAATATAGGTGAATCAAGTAATTTGCATGATGTTGGTTATCAGAATGAGATTCTTGGGGGTGTAGAGCATGATAGGATGCATGAAATGGTCACAGACGCATTTCAGGAAACTAATACTGATCAACCTATAGTTTCTGAGGCACCCAATTTAAATGCAAAAAGGTTTTATGACATGCTAGATGCTGCAAACCAGCCTCTCTACGAGGGGTGTAGAGAAGGTCTGTCAAAATTATCATTGGCAGCTAGGATGATGAATATTAAAACAGAATGTAATTCATCTCAATCATGCATGAATATGTGGACTGACTTGCTCAAAGAGTATTTGCCAGAAGACAATGTTTGTGCAGAATCATATTACGAGACGCAAAAATTGGTTTATAATCTTGGGTTGCCGTGCGAAACCATTGATGTCTGTATAGATAATTGTATGATCTACTGGAAAGATGATGATATGTTACAAGAATGTCGGTTCTGTAACAAACCAAGATATAAGGCACAAGGGAGTGGGCGTAAGAAGGTTCCATATCAACGGATGTGGTATTTGCCAATAACTGATAGATTGAAGAGGTTATATCAGTCGGAGAGGACAGCAGCTGCGATGAGATGGCATGCAGAGCATTCACAGACAGAAGGAGAGATTAATCATCCCTCAGATGTCAAGGCGTGGAAACATTTTAATACGGTACACAAAGATTTTGCTAGGAATATTAGGAATGTTTACCTTGCTCTATGCACCGATGGTTTTAGTCCGTTTGGAATGTCTGGCAGACAATATTCTTTGTGGCCAGTAATCCTCACGCCTTATAACCTTCCTCCGGGAATGTGCATGGAAAAAGAATTTTTATTTCTAAGTATACTTGTTCCTGGTCCTAATCATCTAAAACGGTCTCTTGACGTGTTTTTGCAACCTTTGATTCATGAGCTGAAACAGTTATGGACACAAGGGGTTCGAGCATATGATTGTTCTGTCCAAAAGTTTTTTACTATGGTGGTGCTTATGTGGACGATAAGTGACTTCCCTACGTACGGAATGTTATCTGGTTGGACAACACATGGGAGATTGGCTTGCCCATATTGCCTTGGGAGAACAGATGCATTCCAACTGAAGCATGGTAGAAAGACTTCTTGGTTTGATTGTCATCGTCAATTTCTTCCAATTAACCATCCTTACTGAAGGAACACGACTCTATTCAGGAGTAAAGTTAAGGTAAAGGATCCCCCTCCCTTGTATCTATCAGGTGAGGAAATCGAAGCTAATATGGATTATTACGGGGCTTTGGCTACTGCTCCTCGAGGGGGTAATTGGCACGTTCCTAATAATATGCCGGATTATTACGGACGACATCATAACTGGCATAAGAAGAGTATATTTTGGGAGCTGCCATATTGGAAAGATTTGTTGATTCGACATAATTTGGTTGTGATGCACATCGAGAAATTTTTTTTTGAGAATATCATGCATACGATTTTGAATGTGGCTGGTAGGACAAAGGATAACAGGAATTCACGTTTAGACTTACCAGCTATTTGTTCAAGGAGTGAGTTGCATATCAAAAGTGACGGCAAAATTCCAGTTCCGATATTTTGGTTGTCATCTGAGGCGAAAACGACATTATTCCATTGGGTGTCATCAGAGGTGAAGTTTCCTGATGGGTATGTTTCAAATCTCTCAAGATGTGTTGAGCAAGGGCAAAAGTTTACATGGATGAAAAGTCATGATTGTCATGTGTTCATGCAACGACTACTACCCTTTGCTTTGGCGGAGTTGCTTCCAAAAAATGTACATGAAGCACTTGCAGGTATTTGTTTAACATACTATAGTAATGAATATAAACATATGTATATAACTCTTATATTGTAGGTATTGGAGGTTTTTTTAGAGATTTTAGTGCCATACAATCACAGTAGAAGGTTTGGAACAACTTTCAACAAATATACCGCTATTGTTGTGCAACTTAGAGAATATTTTCCCTCCTTTGTTCTTCGATGTTATGGAACATCTGCCAGTGCACCTTCCTCACGAAGCACTCCTAGCAGGACCTGTTTGTTTTCGATGGATGTACCCATTTGAACGTTTTATGGAAATGCTTAAGGGCAAAGCAAAGAACCTGTCAAAAGTCGAAGGGTCAATCGTTGCTGGTAGCCTGACAGAAGAAACGTCGCATTCCACATCGTACTACTTTGCACCCACCGTTCACACACGAAAAAGAGCACCTAGGAGATATGATGACGGTGGTGTCGCCCAAACTTATGCAGTAGAGGGAGTTCCTGATATCTTTTCCCCAATTGGACGTCTCAGTGGCAAATTAAAAGAAGTTTGGTGGAGTAGTTCCGAAGACCGCCACGCGGCACACACATACATACTTCTGAAACGCACTGAAGTGCTTCCGTTTGAAAGGTATATATATATGTATATGAATTGTATATAGTTAATGAAATGTGTATTACTTTAAATTAACATATTTCTATATACATGTATAGTTTATTTGTTAGTCAGGTAAAAGAAACTATTGAAGGAATTTCAGATGCAGAAGTACTTAAGCGGAAAGATATGCACTTCGCATTATGGTTGAAGGGCCAAGTAAGAGTGATTAATTTTAAATTAACATATTTCTAATTACGTTGTGATTAATTTTAAATTGTGTACACAGGTTGACTATGATGATCCATACTACCCACCATGGTTTCATGATTTGATCCAAGGTCCTGTTGCTAAGATAACAACAGCACCCATGTATTTCACCAGAAGATACACATTTCACACCTTTGAGTACGGTGTAAGGCGTGCAACGGCAAATTGGGGAGTATGTGTGAAAGGTGAAACCGATTTCTATGGGGTTTTGCAAGAGATTATCGAGGTGGAATTTGTGGGATTAGTTGGGTTACGAACTGTGCTATTCAAATATGACTGGTTTGATCACGTAATCAACAGAGGTGTTCGTTACAGCAAATTTGGAGTTGTGAACGTGAATGGGAGGAGAAGATACAACAAGTTTGAGCCTTTCGTCTTAGCATCGCAAGCAGAGCAAGTTAACTTCATTCCATATCCAAGGATCAAAGAGTCAGGCATCAATTGGTTAGCTACAGTGAAGATCACACCTCGTGGGCGAATTATTGGATGTGGAGATTTACCGTTGCAGGAAGAATCATGTTCATCTATACA
The DNA here is from genome assembly GCA_023374145.1 of Lepidium sativum. Taxonomy (NCBI): domain Eukaryota; kingdom Viridiplantae; phylum Streptophyta; class Magnoliopsida; order Brassicales; family Brassicaceae; genus Lepidium; species Lepidium sativum. Next base: position 42,635 of record JAKUCM010001326.1, on the reverse strand, counting down.
AGTGCCAGAGCAAACTACAGAGCTAGTGATTCTTATCGATCCGGAAAACCAAGAGTACGAGGATCTCCCTGAAGAAGATGTTGACGATGAGGAGCGTGACGAGTTTGCAGAAAGTGATAATCCAAGTAGTGGAAATGGTAGTAGCGGTGAAGAATCTGTTGCAGGATTATCATGTAATTTACGTTATGTCAATCTTTTATCAATCATTTGAATTTAGTAAATTCATAAATCATTCAAAGTTTAATAAAACTAATTTTTACATATCAATCAAAATTTTATCAATCTAAGATCATTAAATAAATCTACACTTCCGCAAAACACTTAGGAAAAACACTTAGAAAAAAAAGCATTGTAAGGTCGTTGGCGACCAGAAACGTCGTAAAGACGTTGTTAGTCGCCAACGACCTTACAACGTTTCTGATTTAATTTAATTTTTCTAATGTAATAATTATGTAATTATAAGATTTATATGATTAATACAAGTATAAGTGTAAAGATTAAAATTAGTATGATTTAAAATCATATAAAACACTTAGGAAGAAAACAAAATCAAAGAAAAGTTGTAAGGTCGTTGGCGACCAGAAACGTCGTAAAGACGTTGTTAGTCGCCAATGACCTTACAACGTTTCTTTCATTTTGCGTTACGGGTATTGAATTTAACATAACGTCTCAATGAATTGTATCATAGTGGTACATTGAATCCACGTTTGCCAACTTCTTTACATCGAATACGTTGTAAATTCGACCCTAATTTTACAACTCTTTTATGACGTTTCATGAATTCCCAACTCGTTTACAACTCCATGTATTCCCTATAAATACATCACCAATTTTGCAACATCATTCCATCATTCCCCATTCCACAATCTCTCTATAGGGTATCCCTCTCTCCCTTCTCTCTACAATTTTTTTTTGTTGTAAATTTAGGATTTAAAATTATGTAGGTTGTTTAGAAATGATGTAGTAGGTACGGAATTTAGAATTTAGGGTTTATATACTATTTAGTAGTATCCAACGTCTAATTTACAAAACATCCTTTTGTAGGTACAAATTATAGCACCTCAGAAGCATACACGCCGTGTCCATTACAGTGACATACTGCACGACACCGCATCATCTTCTACTTCCTCGGCTGTGCCAGAGACACAGTCGCAGTCACATCATCAGAGTCATACACCAACGCATACTTCCCCAACACCAGAAGTGGCCGTAGATCCCCCTCCGACGAATGTTGCGGTCCAGCCAGACCTTTTGGTGCCGCCTGATGCACCTTACGCAATACCGGGTTGAGGATATTCTCGTGGCACCAAACCGTGAGAATTTGCCGCATCTACACATCGATCGTCCAACTGGAACCTATTGGTACATATTTAGTTTAATTTACATACTAAATTTAAGCATTTATAATTAAATAGCTAATAATATATATTAAAAAAATTTCAGGTTCGGTATTGATAGCAAAGTGGGACATAGCATCACGAAATGCATCAAAAGCTATTTCGTAGAGGCGACTCCAAATTGGAAATCAACACCACATTACATTCGCATAACGTGGTTCAAGATTTTTGCGGTAATTTTTTTTTTACATTAATTTTTATTATTGAACATACCATAATATATATTAAATATTAATTAATTATTATAACTACTAGCAACGTTGGAATTGGGACGTCTCTATCAACGAGACTGTCCGACATGAGTTCAACCGCAAAGCCATGAAGCGGCTTATTAACACAGTCTCGGACTGGAAAACCGAGTGGGAGGTGAAGGGAGATGCCGAGAAACCCACGTTCATGACCAACGCTTGTTGGGATGGACTGAAGAATTACTGGGTAGACCCTGCAGTTGTGAGGAGAGCTGCTCAGTGTTCCACCTCCCAGAAGACGATTGGTCCCGACGGCTTACCAGTCGCAATGCCGCACACTCCAGGCCAAATGCCTTTTGGCGGAGTGGCAATACAAATCGTAAGTATTTTTTAAAATAATTTTTTTCATTTAAAAATATTTATTAACATAAATTAATATTTAATTAAAAATTAAATTTTATTAGGCGGAAAAAACTGGACAGATTCCTACGCTTCCAGAACTCTATGCCACAACCCATAAGAAGAAACCTGGCGTCTTCGTCGATCCACATTGTGAGCTGCTACATAGCCAGGTTGAAGCTGCAGTTCAGGAGCGTCAAACGCAGCTTTCCCAGGAATCCACCGACGGTACTCCAGTCCAATTGAGTACTCCGGAGGTCAACGCAATTTATAAGCATGTATTAAATTAAATACTTTAATTTAAATAATATTTTTTCCCTGACAAATCTTTTTTGTAGATCGCTCCAACTAAAAAGGGACGGATTATTGGCATAGGATCCGCCCAAGATGTCCAGAGAGTCACTTCTAACTGGATAGGCCAAAACTCACTTCGTACTCAGTTGCAGGAATCTCGTGCAGAAATTGCTTCGCTAAAGCAAACGACGGATGAGAAATTCGCAGCCATGGAATCCATGATGGATATTTTGGTCGTGGGCAATCCACATGCATCTGCGGCTTTGGAGCTTAGACGTCGGAACCTCGGGATTAGGCCTACCGAGAATGTCGACTTGGATTTGAACGAGCGGGTAGCTGAAGATCAGGACGACCGTAGCTCTGACATGTTCGACGAATTACTCGGTTAAATTTTGTAAAAATATTTTGTAATTTGTAATTAAATTTTGTAAAAACATTTTAATTTTATATTTTAGTTTTATATTATAATTTTAATTTTTTCATTTCATATTTTTATTTAAATACAAAAAATTAAATTTCACATTTTAATAAAAATAAATCAGAAATTTTAGTCCCTAATTCAATGTAAAATCTTCGTCTTTAAGTAGTTGTAAACAATTTCGTCTTTAAATAGTTGTAAAGTTTTCGTCTTTAGTTAGTTGTAAAGTTTTCGATTTTAATATGTTGTAACACATTTCGACTTTAAAACGTTGTAAAAGATTTCGAATCTACTTAGTTGTAAACTAAACGTTGTAAGTTAGTTGTTAAGCTTACAACTAACTAACAACGTTTATTTTGCCATCGAATTTACAACTCGCACTTTATGTTACGACGTTTTTACAACTTCTAGTTTACAACGTTTTAACAACGTAATTTTTGCGTTGTTAAATGTTACAACGTTTTTACAATGTTTTGTGCCTTCCGACGTGCAAGACACGACGTACCACGTGGCGTCCCTAATGCGTTGTAAACAGCCTTTACAACGCTTTAGGAATGAATTTTGGAGTTGTAAAACCTGTGTTCTCTTGTAGTGGGTGTACATTTCCTCTTCGTGCCACTACTCTCGCTCTGACTAGCCCGATAGCATGTATGCTTTTTTGTGTAGTTTATAATCCTGAAAATATCCATATTCTAATCTTTGATGCTCGTACACCCCATTTGCAGCCTTCTTTCTTACACACATTCCACAACTGACATGATTCAGATCTTTTAATAGGAAAACAAAAGCTGTTGACAAATGATACTGTATCCACAACTTCTTGCAATGTCTTCTTATCTTCAAATTCTTGATGTAAACTCAAAACCAAACCGTCTTCCCATTCTTCTGCACTCTATACAACGGGTGGAAGCTCTACATAGACATCACCAATATCTGATCTCTCAAAACTAATATCCACACTTCCATCTTGTGGTTCGATTTCATTCTCTCTAACTGGTGGAGAATATACATTAATAGATATTGCTACTCCCTCACCATCATTAGAACCAACAGAGCTTTGGGTTGCTCTCGACACTTGTCTCGACATTCTTTCCTTAGTTTCTTCTGGTCTAATTATGACATCCACGAGCAATGTTGTCGTACTACGGTTACATTCATCAATGTAGGCTAGATACACACACACATCCACATCATCACAGATAGTCACTTCAACCTCATATCTGACCGCAGGTCGGTAGAAGTGCAATTACAATATAACCTTATTTTCATCTAAACCAAGCCTCTCATATAGACAATCTTCTATCACTGACAAAGTGATATCCTCTACTACATGCTTAATCAATATACAACTAACGCGGGCGTTGCATTTAAACCATATCTCAACTTTGTCGTTCATAATGTCTTGCTAAAACAAACAGAAAAAATTGATTCAGTTATGTATAATTTATGTAGTTTTACTAGTATAATACACTATGTTTCAGCCTATACATTCCAATTGTTACCAGCTTCAAGTCTTATTCGAGGCAGATTCTACCAAATAAGCAACGCAAAATTATCAATTTCGCAATTAACCTTCTCAAGCCCAATGCAGAGATGCAAATCAAGAATATATAACAAATTCATTTATGTATAACTGATTTATTAACATAAAACTTATGAGTTTTACTAGTTTAACTATCGCAAAAATTAACTCGTATCAACTCATATTGGATCATTTAGGCAGTTCTAATCTATAATGCACTATGTTTCAGCTTATACATTCCAATTGTTACCAATTTCATGTCTTATTCGAGTCAGATTCTACCAAATAACCAAAACAAAATTATCAATTTTAAGCTCAAAATTGATTTCGCAATTAACCTTCGTACGCCCAAAGTAGAGATGCAAATCAAGGACGAAGCTGTAGAGAATGACAAACGATGGCAGTGGCAGGCTCTACAGCGGCGATGTACGTCGGAAACACTCTCAGAGACCGGCGCCAGTGCAAGTCGTGTTTTAGCATGAGAGGAGAGAAAGAGGAGAGAGAAGAGTATGTTTTCTAAAAAAATTAATTAATTAAGTAAATGAGAAGGACATTTTTGGAATATCAAATTTCATTAAAAAGTTTGTATATAAGAGATTACATATGTATATACCAGATTTAAATTTGGTGAAATTGTAGTTTTGAGAACATTGCCCTTTTATAAGAGCATTATGCTCTACAAAAATTGTTACCAATCAATTATGGAATGATTTTTTTCGATTTTTAGTAAGATTTAAATGATTTTGAGATTTTGGTGAATTTGAAGTAATTGTTATGATTTGAAACTAAAATCCTCAATAATCCGATTTGAAGCCGCTACCATCCCAATGAGTATGTTGAGCTGAAACTGTCAAGGTTTGGGAAATGCCGAGATAGTTCATCATTTCCAAAAAAGTTACAGTTTTTTCTGAATTTCATGTTTCTCGTAGAGAGTAAGCAGAAGGATTTGTATTTGGAGAATTTGAAGGATTTTCTTGGCTATAATAATTTATCTACAGTAGCACCGATAGGTTTAAGTAGTGGTTTTGCAGTGATGAGGAAACATTCATTTGTAGTGTCAATTCTGTATGCGGACAAGAGAATAATAGATATGAAAGTGAAAATGAAATTTGATTTATTTCTATGTGTCTTTTGTCCACGCTGACCCTGTTCGTAATCAAAGGAAAACAATGTGGGATCAGCTAAATGCGATTGGATTAAATAGAGAAGAGCAGTGGGTTTTAATTGGAGATTTCAATGAATTGTTAAACAATACAGAGAAGCTTGGAGGTCTTTGAGGATTGACTATATATTCTGGGATTTTAGGGATATGGTTTCGAATAGTAAAGTTTCACAAATATACAATACATGCAATTCATTTGGATTCAATGTCGCCTTGATTGTAGTTTTGGGAACGATCCTTAGTTCAGATTATTCCTAAATTCAATTGTGAAATATTTGCCTCGTCGAGTTTCAGATCATAGACCAATCTTACTGTCCTTCCTTGAAACGAATAATCAACATTTCAATTTTGATAGTAGATGGTATTCGAAGCAGGGTATCCGTGAAAGCTGTCTTAGCAGGGTGGAATTCTTGTGATTCTGCAAACTTATCCTCGGTTACTGACCACATCATAGTGTGTAGACGAGAGCTAGCTAAATTGAAAAGGTCGGCCGATACTAACTCAAAAGCAAGAATCCAGAGCTTGCAACTAAGTTTAGGAAGAGAGACATCAAAGCATAACCCCTATAGAGTTATTCTTCGTAATCATAAAAGCGATCTGAGTGAGGCATATCGTTAAGAAGAACTATACTGGAAACAAAGAAGCAAAGAACAATGGTTCAAGGTTGGGAACAAAAATACAAGATACTTTCATAACTGTTTGAAGGCTAAGAAAATTCGAAACCGAGTCCAAATGCTCAAAGATGAGAATGACTGAACAATTCTCAAAGGGTTCTAAGGGAAAAGTGGCGGTATCAAACTTTAAATCAAAAGCTCTTCATGAGTTATGTCCTGTAGGATATAGAAGCAAATTCACTGATTTCTCACCTAACATATATGCGATTATGAACATAGATCTTGTGTCACCAATCACGGACTTGGAGGTGAAAAAGCGGTCTTTGCCATCAATGGAAATAAGCGTCTGCGTGCAAAATTCTACCAAAAATTCTGGGACATTATTGGACCTCAAATATGCTTAGAAGTGCAACAATTTTTCTCTATAGGCTCCTACCGACTGATGTGTTACGCTTTTTAGGGACGTCATCTAAGATATTTTGCATTCATATTTACAGTATCATCATCGTTTTAGGGTCTTTTAAGTTCATTATGCGTATTTAGTTTCAAGCATTGCATACATTGCATAAGGGTGAATTTTAGGTACTTCAAAAATTTATTATGGAAAATTCTGAACTACAAAAAGACCCGTGGATGAATTGATCGTTCAAGAGGAAAAGTTCAGGACGTGATCTAAAGGATTTGGCATGAAATCGAGACGCTCGACCATCACTTGGTCGAGTGCCTTTCATCCACAAGAGACATTGACTTTTTCTAGAGTTGACTTTTTAGGGTTTTTTAGTAGATTGAAATATAAATACCCCTTAATGTAATTAAGCAAAAAAAAAAACACCATGTTTTAGCTTTTCTTTTAAGCAAAAAAACACTTTTCAACTTTTCTGTCTTGTAATTTCTCACTTTGAATCTTAGATCCTTTGTGATCCTTTGCTTATTTGAATTTCTGCATTTAATCATTGTTGTTCATCTCATTCTGATCTTTCTTTTGATGTTAACCATTTCAAATTCTGGGTTTATGTTTTTGTTCATGAAGTTTGAGTAGATCCATTAGGATTCTTGAGGAAATGGTGAGATTAGGGTAAATCTAGGGATTCCAGACTTGTTTAGGGTTGAATAGGCTTATATCTCTCCAGTTTAAGTGAGCTTAATGCTTATTTCTCTTTGATCAATTGAAATCTGAGTTTTGGTGTTTCCCACCCACAAAGTGTTTGTGAAAATGTTTGAAAGAGCTTAAGTTGAGATAACCTCTCCTGGCTCAAGAGATTGATTTTCTAGGATGTTATTAGGCTATTATAGGTCTGGATTTAATACCTCTTATGCTATTAATCGTTGATGAGAATGAAGTCCGGTTGTAGTTTAAGTTGCGTCTCATTGCATGAGAATAAATGTGATTGTTGTGATGCCTTGCCTAGAGGTCATCTAAATAGGTTGATAAGCAAGTCTGGAACCCCTAGTGATGCTTTGATTATTGATCCTACCCCTTAAGAACCCATTTTCTTCCTCTTTTAAGTGATTCTTTTTGTGCTCTATTTTTGGTCTAAAACTTTGTTTTGATCTTTGCTCTATTTTATGCTTCGTTTTTACGCTCTGTTATATGCTCTATTTTATACTCTGTTTTATGCTCTGTTTTCATGCTCTGTTTTTACCAGTCTAATTTGCACTGAAATCTATCCCTTAATGATGATTAGCTTGGATTAGGTTGGGTTGATTGTATTCTGACTGCTAGTTGCTTGCCCACTTGGAATGACACCTTGCTCTACTACCTTGATCAAACATAGCAGTAGGTTTTCTTGATAGTAAAAAGACTGTTATCAAATTGGTGTCGTTGCCAAATGAGTTATAGCTAGCTACAATTAGAGTTATCGCTTTCCTGAGACCAATTTCTAGTGTGTGTTCTGGTTGTCCCGTTCTTTATATATTTTTTGTGGGTGGCTGTTTCAAAGGCACACTCGACCACGACGCTCAACCATTCACAGCTCGAGCGTCGTGGTCTGTTCTGTTACCAGCACGCTCGACCACCACTTGGTCGAACGTTCATAATTGCTGTCAGATTACATTTTTATACAGACAAGATCTAAAGGTTGTAAAAATCTCTTCCCCTACTCGGACAACATACATTGGTTACCTCGTGAATATTAGCGGGCGCAGTGGAATCGATTGAACGAGAATCTTCACGATCAGGTTGAGATGGAAGATAAGCCACAAGTTACTGAGCCAGGGCCTCGTACTAGACGCCCACGATACATTGGAGCTGGTGATGATCCAAGCATTCATACTCAGCGCCATGGAATCGCTCCAAGCATTGATGAGTTTGAGAGACTAACCAGTTTGACCAAGATTAATGGGGTTACTGAAGACGCTTTGAAGATGAGGTTGTTTCCTTTCTCTCTTAGAGACAAGGCTCACATATGGGAAAAACACTTGCCTCAAAGGTCTATTACATCTTGGGACGCTTGCAAACATGCTTTTCTTGGCAAATTCTTCTCAAATTCCAGAAATGCAAAACTTCACAATTCCATCCCCGGTTTCAAGCAAACCAATTCTGAGACATTCTCCAAGGCATGGGAACGGTTCAAGATGTATTAGTCTCAATGCCCTCATCATGGGTTCAGTACCGAGTCACTCCTTAATACTCTTTACATGGGTGTTCTTCCCAAGATTTGCATGTTGTTAGACTCAGCAGGCAACGAAAACTTTCTGAATAAGGATGTGGATGATGGTTAGGAACTTGTTGAGAATTTGGGCCAAGCAGATGCAAAGTACAACGAAGACTATGATCGAACCACTCGGGCTACAACTGAGCCTGATATGGTAAGTAGTACGATTATCTCTTGCTCGAGCGTCGCTCCCTGAGCCTCAAAAAGGGTGTGATTTGCAGAAAGAACCAAAGACATTCGCTCCACCCCCTTTGAAACCTTAACTTCCTTTCCCACAAAGATTTAAGAAAGATGTTGCAGAAAAGTATAAGGCTCTCTTTGAGAAACATATGAAATATATTGAGGTGAAGATACCAATATTGGATGCCTTCATGCTAATGCCTCCTTACCAGAAATTTTTGAAAGATACAATCAAAGAAAGAACACAAAAGGTTGAGGGGATGGTTGTGCTTAGACAGGAGGTTAGTGCTATTATAAAGAGGAAAGTCATACCTAAGAAGCTTGATGATCCAGGGATATTCACAATCCCATGCTCCTTAGGTCCCCACACATTCAAGAACTGTTTATGTGATCTAGGGGCATCGATTAGTTTGATGCCACTCTCGGTTGCCAAGCGTTTGGGGTTTGATAAGTACAAGTCCTGTAAGATATCTTTGGTCTTAGCTGATAAATCAGCAAGGATTCTGAATGGCATTTTAGAGGATTTTCCGGTCCAAGTTGGAGGAGTGGAAATCCCAACAGACTTTGTCATTCTCGATATGGGAGAAGAGACCAAAGACCCTCTATTATTTGGAAGACCCTTCTTGGCCACATCAGGAGCAGTAATTAATTTACCGAAAAGGGATATTGAACTGAACTTGGGAAAGGACTTCAAAATGACTTTCAACATTAGTGATGTGATGAGGAAACCGACTATTGAGGGTCAGCTGTTTGTAGTCCAAGAAATAGATGATCTATCTGAGCAAATATTTGAGGAATTAATGAAAGGAGATAATCTTTGCACTGCTTTGACGAAAGATTGTCATGATGGGTAAATTCATTTGGAAACAGAGGGTTACAAGAAGTTGCTAGACTCAAATAAGCCTTTAAAGGGGGTAAATGTATTTGAGACTGCACACTCGACCATGACACTCGGCTACCTCTTGGTCGAGCATCCTGTCTTTACCACAGACTGCCCACGCTCGAGCAAAACGCTCGACCAGGAGCAGCTCGAGTGTCATGATTTTATAGACTCCAACGATTGGTCAGAGCTAAAATCTCTAGAAGTGGACCTCAAACCACTCCCCTCTGGGCTCATGTACGCATTTCTTGGACATAACTCAACATATCCGATAATTGTGAATGATGCATTAAATGATGATGAGTTAGGTATGCTGCTTGCTGAATTGAAATGGTTTAGCAAATGCTTTAGGATATTCCTTATCCGACATTAGATGAATTTCACCTGATTTGTATACTCATAGAATTCACCTTGATAATGAATCCTATTATAGCACGGAGCCTCAAAAAAGATTAAACCCAAATATGAAAGAGGTTGTTATGAAGGAAATATTGAAATTGCTAGATGATGATATTATTTACCCAATTTCAGACAGTAAATGGGTATCCCATGTACATTGTTTGCCCAAGAAAGGAGGAATCACTGTTGTTAGGAATGAGAATGATGATTTAATCCCCACTATGACTGTCACAGGGTATAAGATGTGCATAAACTATAAGAAGTTGAATTCTGCATCTAGGAAAGATCACTATCCTTTCAAATGCTAGAGAGGCTAGCTAATCACTCATATTATTGTTTCCTTGATAGATATAGTGGGTTCTTTCAAATCCCTATACATCACAATGATCAAGAGAAAACGACTTTTACTTGCCCTTATGGCACATTTGCATATAGGAGAATGTCATTCGGGTTGTGTAATGCTCCTGCCACTTTTCAACGTTGCATGACTTTGATATTTTCATATCTAATTAAGGAGATGGTTGAGGTGTTCATGGATGACTTTTCTGTCTATGGATCTTCTTTCTCCTCTTGTTTGTCAAACTTGTGCAGGGTTTTATCTAGGTGCATTGAAATAGATTTTGTGCTCAATTGGGAAAAGTGTCACTTCATGGTGCGAGAAGGTATTTTCTTGGGTTATAAGATCTCAAAGAAAGGCATTGAGGCTGATAAAGCCAAGATAGAGGTGATGGTTCAGCTGCAGCCTCCCAGAACAGTTAAGGATGTCAGGAGTTTCTTGGGGCATGCATGGTTATATTGACGCTTTATTAAAGATTTTTCAAAGACAGCTAGACCTCTAACTCCTTTCCTCTGTAAGAAAACTGAGTTCATTTTTGATGAGGAGTGTCTTAAAGCCTTTCTGGAGCTTAAAAAACCCTTAGTGACAATACTTATTGTTCAAGCACCAGATTGGACCCGTCCGTTTGAGATAATGTGTGATGCTAGCAACTATGCTGTTGGAGCAGTCTTGAGGCAAAGAAAGGATAAGTATGCCACAACAGAGAATGAATGACTTGAAGTGGTGTTTGCCATTGAGAAGTTCAGATCTTATTTGGTAGGGTCAAAAGTTGTAGTACATACAGATCATGCAGCTCTACAAAACGACAAGGATAATCTTTGGATTATATCCTCACAATATAACATCACCCTACTTTGTATTCGATGGTCTTGGCTGAGTGTATGTAATTAGCTGACATCCTTTATCACTATCATACTCTCCACGTGGAGTCGAATCAGTTAGAGCAATAATATTGTCACATTCAACCTCATCGAAGACCTCTGCCACGTACTTGAGGCGAGCAAATGGCATGATCTCGTCATTCAAACCGTCCATGCTGCACCCAAGGGTCAATCACTCTATGAACATCAATGCAAATACAACACAATCTCTTGCATAACCTTGTTGTGGTACTGGTCCTCACAATCTATATACAAGATAAGATTTCGTACTCATCTTGGAACAAAACACGAAGTTTATCAGCTAACAAACAATAAACCTCAAATAAACATACGAACCTACATTATGTTTATCGGAAACCTACAAAACAAGAAGTTTACCTTGCAGGATTCACTAATTGCATTGTCGATGTTGCACAACATGTACGAGTCATACACTTTTATCTTTTCTCCTAGCATTAGTACTTCCAATGCGACCCAATGGTTCTCTCCAATGTCATGTGCAATGTACAAAGCATCCACATTTCTCACCCACTGCACATGGCTTGCGTACGAATGCATTACACCCTTAGGGAATTTCCAATTCTTTTGATTACCCATGAACTTGTGTTTGTATACTGAACACCAATAACTCATCACCATCAGATCAAGAAAGGCAAGTCGAGTTGGCCGATATGGAGAAACTGGTTGGATGGATCTCTTAGCAAACATCTGCATAATAGCTGACATATGTTGTGTGGAAGAAGTAATAAAATGTTAGAAGATGTCTATAAAACATTTGAAACAATCCTACAAACCTATTCAAGAAACCCACAAAACGATTCCAGAAACCTATAAACCTTCACCATAAACATACAAAATAGAATACAAAAAACCTACAAACTTATACCACAAACATACAAAAAACTAGATGATAAACCTACAAATCTCGACTTAAACATACAACACAATAACGGTAAATCAAAAGAGGGGCACTCGAACACTTACGAAAGTAGACACCCACCAATACTCAATATTGTATTAAGGCCACATCTCCTTAGGTGTCATATCCGCTGGTAGAAGACAGCCCCTTTGCCTTCAGTGTCATCTAGCCAATGCAAGTATAAGACATAAATAAATCAACAAACAATCCATAAAAAGAGAAATAAATACAAAAGATAAAGAAGTCTTACGTTCTTTGATTACAAAAGTCAAGCAGTCGCACCAGTTTTCTCCTCTCAAAAGATCCCAATGGATCATAAACCTCTGGCTTTTTTGGTACATCGGTATGAAGACATTGAACAATAGAACATCCTTTGTATGGGGTAATCTAAAAGACATGAAAGATGAAAACTACCATAAACCTACATAATATATGCAAAACCTACAAATAGGAAATGAAAACCTACACATAACTTCTAACTTGGGATGCATGTAGTTGTAGTTTGCGAGGAGGATGACGATCTGGTTTTGATGTAATCTCGTCACTTAAAATGGGTGAGGGCATCACCAGCCAATCATCATCCGCGGTCATATCAACTAAATCTTTTGGCTCCTCGTATGGCTCCTCGTCCGGCTCCAGTAATGGAATTAGAAGTACTTCGTTGCTATCCGGTTCTTTACTCATGTTGGATGCACCTTCATGTTGTTTATTAACTGCATGTATTCAATATCTCTTGAATACTACGCTTCCAAGGCTGAAGGGAGAAAATGAAAGAACTACCAAACCTGCATGTCTAAATATAAAACCTACAAAACATATAGTGAATAGCATTTAAACAATCATAACAATAGTTGATACAATTCAATACATTATTCAGAGGTCACATCAATTTTCAGCAAACAAACATAACCCATAAAACATTTATTAGTTTTACAAATGAACACATTTATTTAGTAGGTGTATTTGTAAAACCTACATTATTAATTATATAATCCTACAACACATACAATTGAAACCAAATATGATTTATAGGTTTATTAGTAAACCTATATTTATATAATTCTACAACAAAAACAATTGAAACTCTTGGATAACTCTCCTTGGATAAGTCCCTTTGCTTCATTAACTTCCTTTTCCTTCTCTTGTTCAGTAGGATGTTGGCCATCACCAAGAGCACCACCATCTCGATGACCACAACCTGAGTTTCTAGGTTCCACCCCACTTTCAATTTCCTTTTTTTTGTCCACCTCAATCAAAAGCAGGTGACTTTTCAACTCCACATATTTTGGTTTGCATGCTAGAAAACCGGTCATTCAGTGACCTAAAATTTTCAGCGTTTTTCTTCTCAGCCCCTTCAATCTCGGCAGCCAAATCTTCCAACATCTTCTTGATGACACTCTTCTCGGTGCTACTTCTTTTAGATTTCACAATCTCTTTGCGTTTTTCTTTCATAAGATCATGCAAGCGTATATTCATATCAACATCTTCTTCTTCTGCAATGAAAAGTATTTGTTATATAAACCTACATAAAAATAAAACCCATGAATAAGACCTACAACACACGACTAAAACCTATAACATCGGAAATGGTTTATAACTTAGAGAAACACACCTACACTCACCACCTCCTTATGTGGCTTATTCTTCTTAACCAAAACCTTCATTGGATTCTTGTCCACTTTGCTGGGAAAAGTTATCTTCCTCTTTGTTGTCTTCTTTCACCATCCCAAAATGATTCATCCAAAGTGCCATTAAGGATATCCCATATCATGTTGTGTAAAGCCGGGTCCTCATTCTCGCCAGCCCTAAGTAGATATATTTCTTCAATCAGCTTATGCACCATGTTTTTCTCCACGCATATCTGCAAATAGCAAATGTTAGAAAAACGAACAAGACGTTATAAAAACGTAGAAGAACTGTGTCAAAACCTACAATGCCTTCACTAAAAAATAGCAAAACTAAACCTACAAAGGTTTCCTATCAAAGCCTATAATAACATGAAATCAAAACATGCAGCATAAAAATTATTCAAGTGATATTAACACACTTTTTGTCAGATGTCTACAGCATATCCTCCTCAAGTACATCAACAAGAGTAGCTCGTGTTATGGTTGTCTCCCAACGAATGAGAGAAATTTCTACATTTTCTCTGCTTTTACCTAACTTTCAGAAAGCTCGAATATACTCATATCCCCGTATGAGCAACACATGTACATGACCGTGAAGGTATTAGTATGTTACTCCACGTAATGTTGCAACTTTGATGGGTTCCACCAAAGCTTTAAAGGCCTCTGGACCCCAAGGGTACCTTTTGAAAGCATTTGTATCAAGCACCATCTTAGCAACTAAGAGGGGAAGCCTACTGCCTCGGTTCAAACCATAAATACCGACATGAAGAATGAATAGAGACCAAGCATCCTCTTTGTCGCCAATGACTGCTTGCTGTATATATAAAAGAAATTGATAACAAACATTAAACAATGAGGATAAACCTACAAAGCATGAGTTGTTACAGAGAACAATAATCTTACTTTCCATAAATATAAGCATACAAAACATTAACTATAAACCTACAAAACATTAAATACAGAGCATGTACTATAAACCTACAAAGCATTCAATATAAACCTACAAAAAAGCGAATACTAAAAGTTGCCAAACAAACCTGCACTTTGATAAGACGGTCTTTAGCTCATCAAAATGAGGCCTTATAGTAGGTTTTGTCCTAATATCATTCTAGAATTCTTCGTGGGAGATGGTCACACTTACGCCTTCTTCGACCACTCCAATTCATATGAGTAATCTTCTCAAATTCATATGATTCGCCTACAACTTACCAAGATCTAAACTTCATTGTTCCTATCAACCTTTAGTTGATTCATCATCAACCAATCCACAGGTTTCACTGAAAATATATACTTCATCGTTGCAAGTTTGAGAAGTACTCCAACAGAAAAATTGTCTCTTATGTCGTTGAATGCATCTTCCCCAATTGCAAATTGCATCATTTCAAACGCTTTAAGCTTAAAGCAATTATTTAAGCTTTTATGCTTGATGTAAACAACCCTACAAACCTTCAGTTAATAACAACAAAGTAGCACCAAAAGTAGTGAAATAACTACAAAATCAGAGAAGAACAATCGTCAGTTTGAAATCCAACACATATTAAACGGAATCGAAAAAACAATCAACAAAAGCAAAACAGAAAATCAATCAACACAAATTTGAAAGAAGCAGAGAAGTCGCGCAAAAAAATTCAGAGAAGAAGAATAGGAATTGCGGCGGATAGAAGAAGAAGAGGAGAGCGCCAGAGAATAAGAGAAGAAGAAGACGAGACGACGACGGGCGATGGAGAAGAGAGAAGAATAACAGACGACGGCGGAGGATAACGACTGAGAGAAGAAGAAGAGACGACAACGGATGATGACGGCAGATATAAGAAGAGGAAGTAAAAGAAAAAAAGTTAGAGTTTAGGAAAAATTTTCTTCTTTTAATTTTAGGATTCAATTTTTTAAATAAATTTGTTTTCTTTTTCTTAAAAAATATATTAGAAAATAGCATTATCGTAATAAAATAATAATAATAATAATAATAATAATAATAATAATAATAATAATAATAATCAGAATGCCATTCTCAAATAAAAACATCGCAAAAGAAAATTTATGACATTTCAATACATTTTGAATTGTGAAGGGTGAAAAAAAACTTTTCTAGTAATTAGTGGGTGATAATAGACTATTCTAGTCATTCTTTAAATATTTTATTTTTTTGCATTAAAAACAAAAAATTTTCCAAAACTTTTTGAATTTTTAGGCATTTTATTTAAAAGTGTTTAAGTTTTGTTGGTTTGTTTTCATTGTAGGTTTTGTCTAAAGATTTGTAGGTTTGTCTGAATTATTTTCCAAATACGTGTAGTAAATAATGTGTAACTTGAGTTCTTTTCGGCACTTTGTGGTATTTCTAGTTTAAGTTGTCCAAAATCAATAATTGAATTAAGCATTTGAAACACAAATCGATAAAACATTGAAATTGAACCTACTAAACATGAGAATCAAACCTACAAAAATAAGTAATAGCTTAAATTAAGATAAAAAATTATATCAATAGTCGTTAACAGCGTCATTTATGTAGATAAGAAGGTATATGTGTTTTAAATGTTGGGATAAATATTTATAATTTCTAGGTTTTATACCCGGCAAACGTACAAAAGAGGCACGAAAAACCTAGAATATACTAAAGTAATACATACAATACAAAAGAACTAAGTCATATGATAACAGGAGAACACAAAATAGGAAAACCTGTAAATCATTAAAGTAGATCTATAGTTAGAAAATGATGTCTTACACATATAAACCTACAAAACGAATGTATTAAGTATTGAAGACGAGATACCTACAATAAAAACCGTGGAAATAGGAAATAAACATACAACAAAGACCTTAAACTCTCCTAGAAAAAAGACCTTAAAATCAAAATAAACCTACAACTAAAATCTTAGAAACCTACAACAAATACTCTTTAAACCTATAACTCACAAAAAGAAACCCTACAAAACCTACAATGCTTAATAGATAAACTGACAATAAATAAAGATATCTTGCAAAATTAAACCTACAACAAATAAAAAACAAATCTACAAAAAGAAGAACTAAACCGACAGCGAAGGCGAATAACTCGCACTTTTGGTACATTCGTAAATAACAAGTCACTCTTCAATAGCAAATACGAAAATAAGCATTAAAACAAAACTGGATACTGGAAAGATATAGAATTGTTGATGACTTATAACTAAAGGTTTTTCAAATGTCATGGTCTTTAGTTTTTAAAGATTGCTTAAAAATGTATAGACATGATTGTATCTTTTGAGTAAGAAAAGGCATCCCTTCTTTTAAAATATTTATACAACTCTTTCTTAATATCTCCTATATTTACGATGAATAAGTCAATCTCTAACTCGGAAGAACAATATGTTGGATAATCATTACTGTAGCCGAGAAGTCACATTGATGAATGTATCTTCTGGACAAGGAATCATTAAACCACCTATTGGATGATCGAACCCAAACCCTTCCTCCGATTTGCTGAGCAGAGCTTGAAACGAAGGTTGGTTCAAATATGAGACTGGCACCAAATATCTCTTCTTCTGGTTCTCTCTAACGTACAGTGCAAGAAAACCTTTTGGTGCAGTCGAGGCTGTTCTTTGCTCGTAGAAGCTACTGTGGTGTAGCGGCTTAGAATCTTCTTTGCACCCAATAGACTTCTCACCAATGCCATTTTTTCTATTTCTGTATGAAATTTTTTGAGTTCTTTGAAAGCTTATGAAGATGTATGAAAAGATTTGAGTTATTGGATATAATTCTTGCTGTTGGTTGATGATAGACAGAATAAGTTATGTGTGTATATATAGATATATCAATGAAGGTGTTGAAACCTCTCATAAAATCCTCTGAAAAACTTGTGGTCTACAAGTGTGGGACAGAGTTGAAAAGAGTTGCACATGGTTCTGTCTTAGCCAATTAGAAAAGTTTAGTTGATTGCAATCTTTCTTGATGAGATAATTTATTGGCTGTAGGACAATGAACTAGAAACTAACTCCATATGGAATTCACAAGGAACTGTTTCCTCAATGTTTTCTTTAAGTAAGACAAAGGCTACTATAAATAATGAAGATCAGTAAGTTTCTCTTCTTCATGTTCTGTGATGATCCTTTACTCGAATCTCTATGGCCTAAATGGATGTTAATATAACTTCAGGTGGGGATCTGAAGTTGCTCAACAACAGAACAAGTCTCTGTCACTGTGTTAAGTCGTTTCGTTTTAATGATAGCTACAGATAGGATAATCACACAAAACAGTTGTAAGTAAAAGAGGATTCTGTGTTAGTTTGTGGTGAACAGTCAATGTTGGAGACTGAGTTATTGAGAGAGAAGACAGGAAGAGAAAGACATAAAGCTAAGTTCCCCTCCTAAGCTAAAGATTAAGGCATAAGCGTTATTCAAGTACATCACTTTTATGATCTTATTATAAGAAATATTCTGGTCTTTGAGTTCCATTAAAAAGAAAAAAGAGTAGTGGCATTGCAAATTCTTTCAGGCAACCAAAATACGTTACCCTTTACATTGAAGAGAGGAAAAAGAAGAGCTGGATGAGAATCCAAGTAAATCACGAAAACAGAACAAGAAAGACAAACATGCCATTTAAGTTCTACATAAGATGTGAAATCTAAGAGTTGAACAAGAAACGAAAGATTTCCCACTAAGATACTTTTGTAGAGACTCGAATGGATCTTTATCCTGAACCTAGGAATCTTTCGACATGTTCGGCCACAGAATTAGCCAAGGAATCAGCAGCTTCTTGTGTGGATGCTTCGGCATATACTCTCACCACATCTTCTGTACCCGATGGCCTTATAAAAGCTCTGCCACGCAAATATTTCTTAATTTCATTGTTAATAGCATCTTGAATCCCCAACGGTCTCAGGGCCTCTGTTTCTTCGGTTGTAGTCACAACCGCTGTCCTGTTTGGAACCTCGACCTTGATCTGTCTGCTAGGGAGGTCTTTGTATAGATCATTCCACTTCTCTACGGACCATCCCATATGTTGTAGAATCACTTCAACTAAGAGCAATCCACTTAGAGCGTCACCAATAGCTTGGTTTATCAGATTACTCACCGCCACTAGTCTAGAAATCGCTTTGTGCTCTTCAGAACCACCTTGAGCTCTGGCGGTAAGATCCATTTGTTTACTCACTAACCACGAAAGGAAAGATTCTGAGAAGAGTATAGTCCCATGGCCATTAGCTTCAAAGTAGATTCCGATATCAAACTCTGCTGCTTTCTCGTGTAAATGCTTCACGCCGGTTTTAGCGAAAATAACATCTAAACCCAACTGCTTAAGGTAATCCGTGGACGCACCGTTAGCGTAAGCTGTCTGAACTACACCAAGACGAGGCTGTTTCCCGTCTTTACCATCATCGAGAGTTTCTAGTTGCTCTTTGATGAAGAGAGCAAACAAAGATAGGATCTTGTCGCCATCAAGTAGGTCAACTTTTTCAGAAGAAGAATCTGAAGGAATGTAGAAGTAAACCAATCTATCTGCATCACCGTCTAAACTCGCACACCTCATTCCCGCATCCTTCTTAGAGCCGAATCCTAAAGGCACAACTTTTTCTTTCTGCACAAAGTCAGCACCTACACCTTCATTAAGCACACCTCCATCTTTTCCTGTGTTACGAATCTCAACATCTAGGTTTCTCAAAGACCCTTTTAGCTCCTCAAGCTTCTGTCCACCTACACCATTAGCACCATCTACAAGCAGTTTTCTCATATCCAACTTGTTGTCCCCACTAACTGGAATCAGATCAATCAAGCAGTTGAATGAGGTAGAGAGATTCCCAAAGTAATCCTTCTCCGTTGCATCGAGACCTTTGTTCCTAGCTCGAACCATCCAATGTAATTGCGGAGTTGTCAAAATCCCAATGTCAATCGCAACAGATCCCATAATAGAACCGACTCCGATTTCCGCAATACGAAGAAGAGATTCACCGCTGGGTCTAGTATCCCTTCCTAGCCATACCTCTCCACCTTTCTTCTCTCCGATCGCAATTCTTTCCTTCTCTACGAATTCCCTAATTAAGGAGACGAGTTCTCCAGGAGAAGACGCATTCGCAATCTGATCTGCGAAGGGCTCCCATTCCTGAGAAAGCATACCCCCAGATGGATCTGAAACTTTAATGCCATTATCGGAAAATTTGTTATGAGATGCTGTGATCATGAGCCCTACGGTGGCTGATCCGAGCTTGAGTGAACGGAGAGCTGAGAGAATCCCAACTCTGTAGACAGTCGATTCCAGAAATTTTGCATCGCCTCGGAACCCAGCCGTTCCGTACGAAAGCTTGACGCCTTCGGGAATCGGAAAAAGCTCTGATGATTTGAAAACTGAAGCGATTTGGTTCTCGTCCATTGCGCTTTTGAGTGAGAAACAGAGAGAATGTGGAAGACGAACCTAAATAAAGGTTTTTTTTTTTTTTTTCTTGATATAAAGAAGGCATTTTTATTTGCCTAAAAAAGCATATTTATTTGACAGAAAATATATTGACGTTTTTCTCCATTAGCCTTCGGTCTCCGGCTACATGTCTTCTTCATCTCCGTTCTTCGCCCATCTTCTTCTTTCGCTCATGACTTTCCTTTGTACGGCTTTGTTCTCTGGTTAGATCTCAGGTTTCAGACGACAGCTTTTCGGTTGCAACTTTTTAGTTTGACCAAACCTCTATATGTTACGTGAAAGAAATTGATCGAATTGAGTAGTGTAATGCGAAAGTTGCCAATTGCAGTTATTAGGCTATCTGTTTATTGTAAGCTGGGAATTGTTACCCCTTTGCTAGTTTATGTGAATCTTCAATATCTCATTTTGAGTTTGATATATTGAAACTTTGAGAACACGTCTTTATTTAACTAAAGTTTAAGTCTCTTACAACACGCTGCAATGCGAGGAAAAAGGTTACATCAGTCGACTGAGATGTATCACAAGATGATGACTAACAGCTCGCTCAAATGCGAGGAGAAAAAAATCCTCTATTTACAAGGAACTACTCTAACTCTTAAGAAGAAGAACAGTATGTTAGATAATCATCACTGGAGCCGAGAAGTCACATTGATGAATGTATCTTCAGGAAAAGGGATCGTTAAGCCACCCATTGGATGATTGAATCCAAACTCTTCCTCGGACTTTCTGAGCAGAGCTTGGAACGAAGGTTGGTTCAAGTATGAGACTGGCACCAAATATCTCTTCTTTTGGTTCTCTCCTACGTACACTGCAAGAAAACCTTTTGGTGCCGCGGAGGCTGTTCCTTTTCTCATAGAAGCTGCTGCCGTGGAGCGGCTTAGAATCCTCTTTGCACCCAATAGAATTCTCACCAGTGCCATTTCTATTGTGTATAAAATTGTTTGAATTTTTTTCTGAAAGCTTATGAAGATGTATGAAAAGATTCAAGTTATTGGAGATAATTCTTGCTGTTGGCTGATGATAGAAAGAATGTTTATGTGTAAATATATATAGAAAGCTCAATGAATGAGTTGAAACCTCCGTGAAAAATCCTCTGAGACTTGTGGTCAACAAGTGTGGGACAGACTAGAATAGACTTGCACATGGTTCTGTCTATTACCATCTATAAAAGTTTAGATTAAAGGAATTTGTCTTAGTGAGATGATTAATTGAATGTGGGACAATGAGCTCAAAACAAACTCCATATGCAACTCACAAGGGACTGTTTCCTCAATATCTATTTTTTTAAGATAATACATGGTATTTTCAATGATAAAGACCAGCAAGTTTTCGTTCTTCATGTTCTGTGGTGATCAACGTTCTCTCGTCTCTGTGGTCTACATAGATATAAGAAGAATTTAAAGTGGGCACCTGAAGTTGCTCAACAGCAGAACAAGTCTTTGTCACTGCTTAAGTTGTTCTTTTATTATATCCACAAATGACTGTTAGAATTAAAAGACTGAATATTTTATTTTTACAGATAAGGAGAAAAATAACCCTTGCAAAGCGAAGATAATGCTCGTAGCTTTCTTTATTATGTTTTTGATGTGTGTGTTTTCTCCAACGAAGATTTTCTTATTCAAACTAATAAGTGAAAGATAATTGTTAAGGAATCAGTAACAGGTAATGATGTATCATATTCATATTAATGGTGCACTTGAAGAAGATTAAGCCTTAATTAGTCTCTCTACCGGATAAAACAATCACCTCATTGTTGGTTTGAAAATCTAAACACAACTTTGAAAGATGAAGAGGTTTCAGCAGAACATATTTGATTACTCTCTTTTCACCTATCTTTCTCTACAACTGAAGTAGGAGCAGTTTACTTCTTGAGTATCTCTTCAACTGTTTAGTTTAACCAAGTATCCTTTCTTTTTCAGTTAGATGAAAGACTTTAATGGATAAGAATTTGGCTACATTGAGTCACTGATTTGGATGATAGATAGTAATGCACCTCGCTAAAATTTACTGAACAACAGTTTAAGTGTAATTAGTAGTTTTTAATTTGGTGTTGAACGTCATTTTCCAGTAATCTATCCAAATTGTATTAAAATGAATCATGGTTTTGTTTAGCATAAAATTGCCATCCTCTTACAAAACTTATAAAACTCTTTCAAGCAGAAAGAGATAAAAAGACCTAAATCCTCTATTTACAATGAATAAGTTTATCTCTAACTCAGAAGGGACCAATATATTGGATCATCATCATTGGAGCCTAGATGTTATAGGGATAAAGGTTTCTTCAGGACAAGGAATCTTTAAGCCAATCATTGGATGATCAAATCCAAACTCTTCCTCAGATTTATTGAGCAAAGCTTGAAACGAAGGTTGGTTCATGTATGAGACTGGCACCAAATATCTCTTCTTCTGGCTCTCTCCTACGTATACCGCAAGAAACCTTTTGGCGCTGCTGAAGCTGTTCTTATGCTCATAGAAGCTGCTGTGGTGGAGTGGCTTAGAATATTTTTTTGCACTCAATAGACTTCTAATGAAAGCCATTTGTAATCTTTTTTTGTGTGAAAAATTATGTATTCTTTTGAAAGCTTGTGAAGATGGATGAATAGATACAAATTACTGGATGTACTTCCTGCTGGTTTGGTTGATGATAAAGATAATTAGTTATGTGTGTATATATAGATATATCAATGAAGGAGTTGAAACCTCCTGAAAAATTATTTATCGGATTTGTTGACTCGTTTGGTCTGTAGGCCGAACCGGAAGCCCATTAAGCAATGAGATTTGCTTAATGAGACTTAGGCCGCTAAGGCCAAATGTTTACTGTGGCTCGTTTTGGTTAATAGGCCGAGCGAAAGCCAAAGTTCAGCTCAACATGAACTTAGCCAGGATTTAGGCTAGATTGATTATTCTTCTTTGATAGCTTTCTTTTTGAATTTCACCATTGTAATACAGAGAACAAGAACTCACTCTAACAGAGCTAATGGTGATAATGAATTCCGGATTGATTTCCGAAGAGAGATGTACTCACTGATTTCAGTGAGGAACTCTATAAATCCTGCATATTCATTTCCTTTTCTTAGCGAAACAATCGAATACTCAATTACCAATTTTCGCCGTTGTAATTGAGTTATAAGTCGAGCTGATGCTTTAACAAGTGGTATCAAAGCTGCAGTTAGGAGAAAGATCTGAGGTATCAAGCTCGGAGCAGGAGATTAACAAGGAGGTTCAAGAAAGGTCAAAGATATTGTTTTGCTCGCAAGAAAATCAGAAAAGGACTAGTATTAGCGTGCGTATCAAGAAACCAAAAGCACTCATATAGAACAAGTCAAAAGCATCAAAGTATCAAAATCTTCAAGAGTTGCAAATCTCAAATATGGAAGTTATCTCAGGAAAGTTTGAGGTTGAAAAGTTCGACCGTAAAGGAGACTTTGGGTTATGGAAATACAGGATGTTGGGACAGTTTGAAATTCATGGTCTACTCATTGTTATTGAGAAAGATCATGAAGATGTTTGGCCTATGGAGGAAGTATATGTGATAGATAAAGAAACGAGTAAAGAGATTAAGATAGGCAAGCCAATCACTAAGGATCCTCAATGGGAATTAAAGGATCGAAGAGCAAGAAGTTTGCTCGGGCAATGTCTATCAAACTCAGTTCTGAGGAAAATAATGAATGAACTTACAACATTTAAATAATGGAAGGCCCTATAAAGAGACTACCAGACTAAGACGAAGGCAAATAGGGTCTACCTAAAGAGACAGTTTTCGTTATACAGGATGGATGAGGACAAGTCTATTGAGGAGAATTTTGATGTATTCCTTAAGTTGATCGGAGACTTAGAAGTTTTAAAAGTCATCATCCAGGATGAGGATCAAGCAATAGTATTGTTAACAGCTTACCATCTCAACATGACCCAATCATACACACTCTACACTTTGGAAATGCCAAAGACACGTTAACAATGGATGATGTAATAACATGAGTCTATGGAATGAAATCAAACCTAAGGCAAAATGGGTTATTAAACAAAAGGAAAAATCATTCGGAAGGCTTAACAGTTGATGGCAGAGGTAGATCAGAAAAGATAAATCTTAAAGGGTTCAGGAAAGAACAAAGCCAGGTCTAAGAGTAAAGGACGATCTAAGTCTAGATCAAGACAAAACAATGAAGAATTTAGGGCATGCTGGATATGTGGAGATGAAAATCACTGGAAACGTGATTGTCCACAGAAGAAGAACAAAAAGGAAAAGGAGTTTGTAAATGTTGCAGTAACATGTTCAGAAAATTCAGCTTATACTGCAAGTTTAATCGCAACTACTGAGGAATGGATAATGGATTCAGGCTGTACTTTTCATATAACTCCTAGGAAAGACCTCATTAGAGATTTGGTGGAGTTTGAAGGAAACAAAGTTTACATGGGAAACAACTCGTATTGCTCAGTCAAGGGAGTTGGTAAGATCTTAATAGAGAATTCAGAAGGTAACATAGTTACCTTAAAAGATGTGAGATATGTACCAGAAATGAGTAGAAACTTAATCTTTTACGGTCAATTGGAAGAATTGGGATACTACTATCAAGGAAAATATTTTAACATTCAATTTTTCAAGAGTAATGGAGACAAGGTCCTATCTGGTAAATATCATAACATCCTATATTTCCTAGAAGGCAAAGTGCTAAGCTTAGAATTTAATATGGCTAAGGCAACTATTGATGTAACAATGAGATGACATCGTAGATTAGCTCATATGGGAAAATGATCAATGGAGACTTTGGTCAGAAAAGGTCATCAAAAGAAAGAGGAAATAAAGGCGATGAGATTATGAGAAGCATGTACTTTAAGAAAGGCAAACAGACTTAGTTTTCAAAAGGGAAAACACACAACAAATGTACTTTAGAGTACATACATTCAGATTTATAGGGTTCACATAATACTAAACCTAGCATTTCAGGATGTCAATACTTTATCAGCTTTATTGATGACTAATCTAAGAAAGTTTGGATTCAGTTTCTCAAAAGGAAGAGGGATGCATTTCAAGCATTCAAGGACTAGAAAACTTTGATAGAAAATCAAACAGGAAAAAAGATCAAGTGTTTGAGAACTTATAATGGACTTGAGTATCGTAACAAACAGTTCGAAGACTTATGCAAAGAATCAGAGATTAAAAGACATAGAACATGTGCCTATACACCACATCAAAATGGAGTATTAGAAAGAATGAATAGGACTATAATGGAGAAAGTGAGGAGCATGCTTTCAGAATCAGGCTTAGGTGGAGAATTTTGGGCAAAGGCAGCAAATACGGCAGTTTATCTTATAAACAGATCACCAGCATCATCAATTAACTTTGATGTACCAGAAGAAGTGTGGTCTAACTCTAAACCTGAGTATAGTCATCTAAGAAGTTTCGGTTGTATAACATATGTTCACAATATTCAAGACAAAATAAGTTCTAGAGCTATGAAAGGAGTCTTTATTGGCTACGGAATGGAAACTAAAGGTTACCAGATTTGGCTAATAGAAGAAGAGAAGCTAGTGACAAGCAGAGATGTGGTCATTAATGAAGATGAGCTATACAAGGAATCTATTACAGAAAAACAGAAACCTAAGGTTGAGCAAAGTAAGGAAGAAAGGAAATCTGAGAAGAGGGTAACTTTCTGAGTGAACTTAGAGGAAATACTTGGAGAGGATAATCAGTTAAAAGGGGTTGCAGGATCAGGTGGAGTGAGTCCAGAGTATGTTCCAGAAGGTATAAGTGATGATGAGAGTCAATCAGAATCAGAAAATTCAGAAAGAAGTGAAACTACTTTAGATGGCTACCTATCAGCTCGAGATAGAAAGAGAAGAACTATAAGACCTCCCTCTAGGTTTGAAGAAGCAGACCTAGTTGCTTTTGCACTATCAAGTTCAGAGGAAATCGAACTTGAGGAACCTAAAAGCTAGTCAGAGCCAATGCAGAGTAAATACAAAGAGAGATGGATTAAAGCATCTGATGAGGAAATGGATTCCCTTATCAGAAACAACACATGGATACTATTTGATAAACCTCAGAAGCAAAAGGTAATTGGATGCAAATGGTTATTAAGGTTAAAACCAGGCATACCAGGAGTTGAAAAACCAATATTTAAAAGCAGATTGGTTGCTAAGGGTTATGCACAGGTTGAGGGAGTTGATTACAATGATATTTTTGCACCAGTAGTTAAACATATTTCAATTAGGATTCTTTTATCTACAATCACTAATTGGAACATGGAACTAGAACATATGGATGTAAAAACAACTTTTCTACATGGAACACTATAGGAAGAAATTTACATGAATCAACCAGAAGGCTATGAGGTAAAAGGCAAGAAGGAAAAGTTTGTTTACTCAAGATTTCTTTATACGGTCTAAAGCAGTCACCAAGAGAATGTAAAGCAAAGTTTAATGATTTCATGCGTAAACAACAGTTTCAGAAAAGTGAGTATGATCC
Source organism: Lepidium sativum (assembly GCA_023374145.1). Taxonomy (NCBI): domain Eukaryota; kingdom Viridiplantae; phylum Streptophyta; class Magnoliopsida; order Brassicales; family Brassicaceae; genus Lepidium; species Lepidium sativum. The sequence goes on along the minus strand of JAKUCM010001326.1, from coordinate 15,916 downwards.
ATGTGTGTACTACAAAGGAAAAACAGTTGATGACATGATCTATCTTCTTCTATACGTAGATGATATGCTCGTTGCATAAACACAGAAACAGCAGATTGTAACTCTAAAACAACAACTGAGCAAGCAGTTTGAAATGAAAGACCTAGGACCAGCAATAAAGATTCTAGGCATGAACATTTTGAGAGACAAAAAACAGGGCCCAATCAAATTGTCACAAGAAAGCTACATCAAGCAGATTCTCAACACATTCAACATGAGTGATAGCAGATCAGTTTCTACACCCCTTGGGGTTTAGTTCAAACTAAAGAGCACCTCTACAGACGATGAAGAAACATAGACAGAGGGTTTGGAAGACGTACCTTGTACAAGCATAGTAGGGAGCTTGATGTATGCAATGGTTGGATCAAGGCTATACCTCGCTTACTCCATTGGCATTGTTAGCAGGTACATGCCAAAACCAGGAAATACACATTGATTAGCAGTGAAATGGATAATGAAATATCTAACAGAAGCAGCAAAGATCAATTTAACGTTCAAGAAGGACTCAAAATTCAGAATTAAAGGTTACTGTGATGCATATTTTGCTTCAGATCTAGATAAATGCAGATTCCATGTTATGTTTTCACAATTGGAAACAATACGATATGTTGGAGATAAAGACTACAGAAAGTTGTAGCGTTATCTACAACAGAATCTGAGTATATAGCATTATCAGAAACTAGCAGAGAAGCAGTGTGGATACATGGAATATGCGAAGAAATGAAACTATGTACAAGAATAGTTGAAATTTATTGTGACTCTCAAAGTGTAATCTATCTCGCAAAGAACAGAATGTGCAGTGAGAGAACAAAGCATATTCAAGTGAAGTACAACTACATCAGGGAGGTGACAGAAGATAAACATATCAAAGTCACTAAAATACACACATCAGTCAATCCTGCAGACATGTTCACAAAAGTCATACATGCAGAGAAGTTTAAAGCCTGCATGCAGTCTTTGAGAATGGAAGAAGCCTAAGAGGTGTTGCATGAGCTTTCGTCTGGTAGATCTGAAGACGAAAGGCTCAGATCTGTTGAAACTTGTGAAACTTCAACATAAATAAACAAAAGTGAGTTAGTTTCTACCACTAATTCAAAAGGAAAAGTTATTCTTTGATTCAGGAGCACATGAATCTAGGTATCAAGTAAGAGTAATAAGTGAAGACAACTTACACTCAAGGAGATGAACACTCGCGAAGTTCGTTGGTCTGGAGCTGCATCAACAACAAGGAAAATGAACGGTCAGATCTTTTAAAGTAAGGGCGGAGAATAAGAAGATCTTACTATTTTCTTCGTAAATCTGGAATATGTAGAAGAGATAGGAAGGTTTTCTTACCGGTATCCCTTACTCAGACTCAGATCCACTGCCGAATGAGCGTCAGGTTCACCGAGAAAAAAAAAGGGTGAGTGAAGATGAATCGACAAATCTGTCAAAATGACTAGATCTGTTGTTGCATGTTGTCAGGAAACTCAGGTAAAAGGAGAGAAGTGAAGGAGACTTACGGAGAAGTTGAGTCGTCACTCCGAAGAAGACAAGATCCACCGATGATCTTGAAACCCTCTGGAAAGCGAGATGCATGAAGGAAGCGGAGTTGAGCTCCGGAAGTTTCAGAGTCCCAGAATCGTTTTCGCAGAGATAGTAAGAAGAAAAGATGAAGAAGACAAGAGGAGAAGAGGAGAGAGTGAGATGCGGCTAGGGTTAGCTCTCAGACCAAAATGAGCGACAAAGGTGGAGATTGTCGGATTTGTTGACTCGTTTGGTCTGTGGGCCGAACCGGAAGCCCATTAAGCAATGATATTTGCTTAATGAGACTCAGGCCATTAAGGCCAAATGTTTATTGTAGATCGTTTTGGTTCATGGGCCGAGCGAAAGCCCAAGTTCAGCTCAACACGAACTTAGCCAGGATTTAGGCTAGATTCATTCTTCTTCTTCGATAGCTTTCTTTTCGAATTTCACCATTGTAAGACAGAGAACAAGAACTCACTGTAAGAGAGCTAATGGTGATAATAGATTCCGGATTGATTTCGGAAGAGAGATGTACTCACTGATTTCAGCGAGGAACTCTATAAATCCTGCATATTCATTTCCTTTTCTTAGCGAAACAATCGAATACTTAATTGCCAATTTCCGCCATTGTAATGGAGCTATAAGCCAAGCTGATGCTTTAACAATATTGAAACTTGTGGTCTTGAAGCGTGGGACAGACTAGAATAGAGTTCACATTAGCATCTGTGAAAAGAAGCATTAATATGAAATAAGTGTTGATAGGATAATCAATTAAGTTTGGACAATGAATGAAAACAAACTTCATATGCAATTCACAAGGGACTGTTTTCTCAATGTTTATTGAGATAAGACATGCCATTATCAATAATTAGGCCCAGCAAGTTTCTTTTCTTCATGTTCTGTGATGATCCTATTCTCTTACATCTGTGGTCTATATAAGTTTTAAGAAACTTAAATTGGGGACCTGAACTTTCTCAACAACATTACAACAGGTCTCTGTCGATGGTTAAGCTGTTCCTTTTTGGTGATATCCCACCAACAAAAATAGCATTAAACTAAACTTTTCCAGATGGTAGAGACAGAACCATGTGATGCTCTGTTCTAGTATGTCCCACACTTTTAAACCACAAAATTCAAGAAATTTTACAGAGAAGTTTCAATTCCTCTATTGATCTTTCTATAAATATTCTTTCTACCACCAACCCCAACAACACAAATATATACCCCAATACTTTGAAGCTTTTCATACACCTTCAGAACAGCAAAAGAATTCATATTTTTTTCACTCAAAAGAATAATACAAATGGCTTTCTTTAGAAGTCTATTGACTGCAAAGAAGATTCTAAGCAGCTCCACCGCAACAGCTTCTATGAGCAAAGGAGCAGCCTCGGCCGCCCCAAAAGGGTTTCTTGCGGTGTACGTAGGAGAGATTCAAAAGAAGAGTTATTTGGTGCCAGTCTCACACTTGAACCAACCTTCTTTTCAAGCTCTGCTTAGCAAATCTGTGGGAGAGTTTGGGTTCGATCATCCAATGGGTGGCTTGTCGATCCCATGTCCAGAAGATACCTTCATCACTGTGACGTCTAGGCTCCGATGATGATAATGATCCAACATTTTGTTCCTTTCCGAGTTAGAGATAGACTCATACATTGTAAATATAACTTTTTCTTTCTTCTTGAGAGAGGTGTTATAGAATTTTATAAAGAGGATTCCATTTTTTATACGATCATGTGAAGTACACATTGAAGCGATCTTGGACTACTGGATTTCATGACATTTAATGAGCCTTTGATTATAGTAAAACATATTTGTCAGATTGATGTAAGTAATTGTAAATGTCATCCGGATCCATGGCACAATAGTAGCGCGTCTTTCTCCAGATCAGAACGTTGTGTGCTCGATTTCTTAGTGAATCAAGAGATCTCTGTATATGTGAAAAGAAAAATAATAATTTAAGTAACAAATTGAAAACTTTATTAATACGAAAAGAATATTCTACCACACGATTTCTACAAGTGAAAAAACAAGAGTTTGTCTTTACATTAGGTTCACACACGAACCATTGTGTCTCTACAATAAACAAATATAACTTAATCTAAAAGACACAACTTAATCATAAAGTCACAACTTAAGTTAAAGATACAACTACACAAATAGGTGTTATACGTGTCTATTCAAGACACAACTGATTTATTCGTATATTTTGTAGTAACTACCTTATGTGAATCCAAGTTATACATTATACGAATTCTAAGATACATGAGATTTGATTATAGTTTAATACTCCTCCTTAATCAAAGCTCTCTTTTGGCTCTAACTCCAAGCCTCTTTCGAAAATGTTCAATCTTCGAAACACCTAATGCCTTTCCTTGAGCTTGATCTTCACTAGACTCTCCTTCTTCTTAACACAAAACAATATGGATCTTCACTAGAGTCTCCTTGTTCTTCGAGAATTACATGACCTTGTTTTTTTTCCTTTCAGCGACATTCTTTCGAGTAGTGTCCTTTCTCACCACAATTGCATCATTGATTTTTACTAGGATCTTTATCCTTTGCTTTCATCTAACAATATGGTTGCTTCTCTTGCAATAATTACACCAGTTCTTGCCTTTAAAATGAGCATAAAATGCTCCTTCATTTGTACGATTTTCTCTGACTAACAACCTTTCTTTGTGTGCTCGTAAGATACCAATCAATTCAGTCCTTGTGAGTGAAGTCAAATCGCGAGTTTAGTCCATCACACTAACAATTCTATCAAACTTGGTCGAGAGAGATGAGTATCTTCGGTATCATCTTCAACATTTCGTATTCTCTTCTCAATGTTTGAAGTTTCACCAACTTGACTTGAGGAGAGCTTTTATACTCATCCATTAATGCGTCACATGCCTTTGATGTTGTCGCCATCGCAATGCATGAAAAGATGTGACCGATTACAACAGATTGCAAGATTTGCAAAGAGTTCATGTCATTTATGAGTGCTTCTTCTCAAAGCGTCTTTGTTCTTGCAGTTTCTGGTGTTTCTTGTAGCGGTACAAGTGACACACCTTCTTCTATTACGGACCATAACTCTCTAGTCCGAAAAATTGTTGCCATCTTAATACTCCAGAAGTCTTATTTCTCCCCATCGAATATGGGAATTATTTGATACGAAGTTCCTTGCATTTCTCTGAGTCGCCCTTGCCTTAAGTGAACTTCTTCTCTCAATCGATTTGTGTAAACTAGCGCCTGTGTATGTCCTCTCAATCGTAAAGCTCTAATTCTATATTAGCGTATCAATATATTTGTGTTTATTTGAAAAGAACAAAAGAATTTAAGTTAGAAATCGGAAACTTTATTAATACGAAAAGACTATTAACACACGATTTCTACAAGTTTATCTCTAATTTATAGGTTCACACGAACCATTGTGTCTCTAGAATGAACACATACAACTTAATCTAAAAGACAGAACGTAATCCTAAAGTCACAACTTGATATAAAGACACAACTGCACGAATATGTGTGATACGTGTCTACACGAATATGTGTGATACGTGTCTAGGCTTGGGCTAAAAAACCATAACCGAACCGAACCAAAATTTCGGTTTCGGTTCTAGTTCGGTTCTAACAAAATAACCGATCGGTTCTGTTTATTAAATACCTTTGGTTCTTGGTTCGGTTTGGTTTCTAACCAAGAACCGAAGGTAGAACGAAAGACTCTTAATGACTTAATTTGGCTGCTAAATTAGTATGACTAAGCCTAGTAATTACTACACAAGAGTATTCTATTATCGAGTATTTTCGAAGTTTTATAAACCCTAGCGTATCTTCTTCTAACTTTCATAAATTTCTTAATCTCCATCTCAATCTCTTGACTTCTCTTCTTCTACTTCTACTATATAAAAAATTTACTTACCTAATTTTTTAAACTGGATTTAGAATCATCATCACCCTCGTCGGATTCGACAAGGGCTGCGAAAAAACGTACTCATTCTCAGGTATATAAAGTCGATTTTATTTACAATTTTTTTGTTCTAAGTCGAATGGAGTGGTCGATGATGAGTTGTGTAACTTGTATTAGGGATTTGACTGAAATTTTAAACCTCAAAGGTCTAGATTTGATCAATGATTGTATTAGGGATTGTATTAAGGATTGTATTAGGGATGGTATTAGGGATCTTAATTAATTGGATATTGTTTCTTCTTCCTTTGATTCTGGGTTTCTGTTTTTTCTTTTCTTAATTTGTTCAAAGCTTTGATTTTGGGCATTTGTCTCTTACGAATATTGCTACGACCTTTTCATTGACGTTATTGTTCTTAGACAAACTCTCTTCACTAAAACCTAACTCTTAATTGACATTATTGTTCTTATACAAACTCTCATGACATGAACAATGCAGAAGGATTCTTGCGATTATCCTGCAGTTTCTAAGGATATTGACAACAACAACAACAACAACAACAACATAGATGAAGATGAACTAGATATACAAGAAGAGACTCTCACTTTGGACCTGATACTACAAGAAATACAACAGAAAATAAAAGAAAATCTAAAGATAAAGGAGTCAAATTACAAAGGTCAAGTGTTATGGAGTCATTACACAAGGATGAAAAATAACCCACATAGATGCCATTGTCACTACTGCAGAAAAGAAATGGCATGTCTTACAACTTCTCGGACCTCTAACATAAAGAAGCATTTGACTACATGCAAGAAGTCCAAGTTTGTATTCAATCAGAGAATCAAAGTAAGATAGATCGATCAGCAAGTGATGATTCTGTTAAATTTGGAAGAGTATTTGAATTTATATATAAGGAGGCATGTAATGAGCTACTTGTATTGGCTGAGCTTCCATTATCTTTTATTGAAAGCTTGGCGTGGAGACATTTCTGAAGTAAAGTGAAGCTTTACAAGGCACATTCTCGAAGAACTGCAACTAGAGAGATTGTGAAGATGTATGTGAAGAAGAAAGAAGAGATGATGAAGCAGATTGGAAAGCAAAGGGTTTCACTTACCATACATATATATGGGTTGCTTCATCAACTGGTGCAAGCTCATAGTGGTGAAGTAGACACACATGATTTGGTAGATGGTAAAGGTAGATATGAGAGAATTAGCTTGGTCTATAAGAGGTTGCTTAAAGAGAAAGGAATTCAACAATCAAGTAATGAGTTGGAACTGTATTTGAATGAAAGCGTAGAAAACCATGAAGTAGTTTTTGGAACATAGTTTGATGTTCTGTCTTGGTGGCAGCTCAATGCTCGGAAGTATCATGTTCTGTCTGAGATAGCAAATGATGTATTTGCTATGCAAGTATCCTCGGTTGAATCAGAATATGCCTTTAGCACTACTTCTCGTGTGCTAGATCCTTATAGAAGTTGTCTTACTCATTACACAACTGAAGTTCTAATGTGCACTGAGAAGTGGTTGAAGTGTGATATTAATTTAATAGAACGTAAGGAAGAAATCAGAACTCAACAACTCCTTGATGACATTGTACTACAAGATCAACTTGAAAAAGGTAGAAATCTTTATACGTTGTCTGATTGTCTTTTAAAGTTTTCATTTGTTATATGATGACTCTTTAACTTTATGTTCTTATGACTTTGGAGTTTGACATATGTTCTTCTAGAAATAATTAAGCAAGACTTCTCTTCTTCGAGGATAAGGTATTCTAAGTTGTAACTTGGCATATTCTAAGTTGTAACTTGGCATATTCTAAGTCCTTTTTACGGCAAATTATAATAGGTATTTCATGTGAATTTTGCAGTGGAAGTTTGATGGATTGCAGTTGCAGTATGGCTTGATGGATTGCAGTACTTAAAGTGAAAGGTTGATGGATTGCAGTACTAGTAGTGTAAGCTTGATCGATTGCAGTATTTGGTTCCACACTTAGGTGTTACTCTTTTTCTTGTGAAGGTCTTATCTTCATTGTTGTTGACTTGATCTTAACTTCATTGAGGGTCTTAGCTTCAATGTTACCCAATTTTAACAAATGGTTCCTTAAACTAACTATTTCGAATCGGAACCGTGTGCAAAGCGAATTTATTTTAGTTCCTCTTCGGTTTCAATTTCAAGTATCCATTTGGGACCGGAACCTAGGAGAAGCGAACCAAGATCGAACCGAATTTCATGAAGTATCCACTAGTTCCATTATTTTAAGAACCGAAAAAAACCAAGAACCGAACGAACTGAACCGAAGAACCATATACCTAGCCGTATACGTGTCTATTCAAGACACAACTCATTTATTCGTAAATTTGGTTGTAACTAACTTATGTGAATATAAATTATATATTATATGAATTCTAAGACTCACGATATTTGATTATAGTTCAACATAATTCACGTCGGGTTCAATACCCCGAACTTTCTTCGGAAACCTTTTTTTGTGCATGTTACTGCCGATTACCATATTTGTTGTTGAATAGTAACCTGCTATTGATGAATGTATACTCGTTGTATGAAAGATGTAAGTTATAAAAATGTTACAACAGATTGCAACAAGCGAAAGGCCATCCATGGGGATGCAATCTGGGTTTCTTACCATCTACGTAACCTTAAACTCAACTAAATAACTTTTTTGCTCTTTATTCTTCCTATTCCTGCTCGAAGATGTTAAAAAGTCGGGTCTTTGTACTATGCTTTTATACACTTTGGATAGACTGTTGGAAAGAAAATAAGTAAGGCAAAGATAATTTCAAAGAACCTTCATTTAAGAACTTGTAAAATGTTTGAGAATCCAGGTGCCTGTTCTATGTTTAAGTAATCATGTTATATTTAAGTGTATATATACCAGTACAAAACTATGTGTGTCTATGTTAATCTTCATGTCCTACATGTCAAAAAATTAGAAAATGCCCCAGTTAAGTTATTGAAATTCAGAAATGCCCTAATCTATGATGTTTTCCATGTCCCCATGTTTTAGAGTTAAGCCTCATGTTATGTTATAAGATATCATCTATGTCATGTCCATGTGCCTCATTTACAATATGTTCATGTCATGTCATATATAAGTGTATATACCATGCCTTACAAAATCATGTATGTACATGCCTATGTTAATCTTCATGTCCTACATGTCAAAAATTAGAAAATGCCTCTGTCAAGTTATTGAAATTCAGAAAAATTCCCCAATCTATTTGTTGTCCATGTCCCCCATGTTTAAAAGTTAAGTCCATGTTATGCTATAAGATATCATTTATGTCCTTTATTTAAAATATGTTCATGTCATGTAATATTTAAGTGTATACCATGAATTTATAACATTTAGTACAAAATAAGGTGTGTCATACACATGTAAATCTTCATGCCTCCATATTTAACAAGTGTACATGTCCCGCCATGGTGAAAAAACTTTCCTCATGTTTCTATAATGTCCATATTCACGCCTCCCATGTTTAACAACTATCCATGTCCTGTCATGGTTAAAAATTATACTCATGTTTCTTCAATGTCTATGCCCACCTCCATTTAGTAAGTTCGTCTATGTCCATGTCATTATATTATTGACCTATATTTCGAAATATCCTCATTTTGGCCACGTGTAATTCTCTTGTTTGCTGAATCTTTATATGTCATTTGTTCTCGCGCACTTTTTCTCCACAAATTTTGTTGTCAGCCATTGGTTCGCATTACGTGCTCTCTTCTCCTCAAGACGTGGGGAAAATTTGTACTTTTTTTCCCTTCCATACCCTAGAAAAGGGGTATAAATTGGAGATTGCTTCATTACGCTATTCCATCTAATTTTGTAACTCAATAGGGCATTTATGGTGATATGCCCCAGATTTTATGCAATTATATCTCTTTCCGTCTTTCCCATATCTAGGGATAACTCTAATATAAATGATAAAAATTCTTTCTCAATATCAATGTATATAATTTCATAGAGATCTACTTCAAAAATTGTTCTTCGTTATTAAGCACCTCTGACAATCGGCCATGGATGAATAGAAGCAGAAAACGAGAGAAATCAAAAGAGCAAAACGTGATGATAATGATGATGATGGATGTCAACTAGACCTGATCCCTCTCGATCTAACCCTCGTGACACTCTCAGGGCTTCCTGCGAAATCGATTGTGAGATTTGGTTGTGTGTCAAAAGCCTGGTCCTCCTTGACCAAACTTCCAAGTTTCATCAAGTTGTTTGAGATTCGAAACTCTTTTCAGCCATCGCGTCTTCTTCTCACCTTCTTCAAAAAGAAAAAGCCATTCGTGTTCTCGTTTCCCAAACACCATAATCCTGACGGGTTTAACTCTCATCTCTACAGTTTTGATGAACCATACCGTACGTATTGGAGCTGCAATTTATCAGAATCCGTCCATGGGTTGGTTTTATTACACAGATTAGTAATTTGGAACCCAGCCATGTGTTGGTTCCTAAGGTTACCACAGCCCTCAAAATACATATGGGGTTTCGGAAGGACTTATTTAGGATATAATCCATTACAAGGTAAACACAAAGTACTTTATGTACGTGAAATATGTTGAACGTGATCAAGTCTACATCTTAGTTTATTGATCAGGAGTGTTTTATAAATATATAATATATAGGTTAGTAAGTGACTTATGTATATTCTATTTGTATTAGTGAAAAGGTATGAATAGAGAGTAACAACAAAACAACTAGTTTTGTATGTGTGTCTTTACATTGGGTTCTCTTCTAGAGACGTGTTTCTTAGTAAAAGTGTGTCATGTAAACCTATAAATCTAGTTTGTATATGTGTGGTTTTCGTTTACATCAATTGTGTAATAATCAAAGATAGAATTATGTTGAGTGTTGAACAAGAACTGAGAGAAAAACAAAAACAGAATAAAATATGTTTGTTGTCTAATCCTTAAACAACTGAGGAAAATTCTACATGGTATCAGAGCTATGAAGACAACAATACAACAAATTATACCAATATTCAATGGTGAATCATATGGATTTTGGAAAATCAAAATGATAACCATTTTGAAGACGCAGAAGTTATGGGATGATATTGAGAATGAAGTTACATTGAGTTTGACTTCTGAAAACAGTTCAGTGTTAACCAAAGAGAGAGATGATCGAGTTATGAAAGATATGATGGCTATACATACCCTTCAAAGTGCTGTTTCAGGTCAGACTCGATATTTCCGAGAATTGCTCATGCATCAAGCGCAAGAGAGGCTTGGAACGCCTTGGAAATGGAGTTTCAAGTAAGTTCACAAGTAAAGATGATTAATTTTCATACCCTAAAATGAGAATATGAGAATCTGAGGATGGAGGAAGGTGAAGTCATAAATGATTTCACAACAACGTTGGTTAATATGAGTAATCAACTAAGCATTCATGGTGAAGAGAAGACCAATTACCATTTGGTTCAAGAGGTGCTTATCTCCTTGCCGAAAAAGTTTGATAGCACATTTGGACACATAACCAAACATTTTAAAGTTAGAGGAGGTGAAAGAGCACATCAAAGTCTTGAAGAGTCAAAAGATGACAATGATGAATGCCTAATGATTAGTGAAGAGACTTGGTTGGTGGATAGCAGATGCACCAATCACATGTCTAAAGACGCGAGATACTTTAGTACTTTGGATTGTAGTAAGAGGACCACAATACGAGTTAAAATGGTCAAAAGGTTTTCTCAGAGGACAAAGGAGATATACGAGTCTTAACAAATAAGGGAATTCATGTGATCAAAGATGTACTACTTGTACCCGAACTTATGAGAAATTTGTTGAGTGTCTTGCAAATGATATCTAATGGATATCGGGTTATATTTGAAGACAACAAGTGGATGTTTCAAGATCAACTTAGAAGGAAGATCATGTATATCAAGATGGAAGCCAAGAGTTTTCCAATACGCTGGGAAAAATAAAAGTGAAGATGGTCATGCTGCGTTTGGAGAGAATACAAAAAAAGACAAGTCTTTGGCATAAGTGTCTTGGTCACATCAACTATGAGGAGATGGAGAAAATGCAAAAGGTGAAGATTTTAGAAGATCTACCAAATTCTGAAGTAATCCAAGGGGTATGAGAGTCTTGTGAAATGGGAAAACAATCAAGGAGGATTTTTTCAAGAAGTTTTCAAAGCACGACAAGCAAAGTATTAGAACTTGTACACTTGGATGTGTGCGGTCCAATGTGAACCGAATCAATAAATAGAAGTAAGTACCTCTTAACATTTATTGATGACTATTAAAGGATGACATGGTTGTATTCTATGAAGAACAAAAGTGAGGTACTCTCTAAATTCAAGATAGTTAAGCCTTATGTGGAGAATCAATCTGATACTCGGATTAAGAGGCTTATATCAGATGGAGGTGGTGAATTTATGTCAAATGAATTTAACAAGTTATGTTAAGAGAGTGACATACATCATGAAGTAACAACAGCTTACAGTCCACAACAAAACGATGTTGTGGAAAGAAGAATTTGTACTCTTGTAGAAATGGCGAGATCAATGTTAATGGAAAGAAGTCAACCAAACAAGCTTCGGGCTGAATCTATTGCCAGATCAACCTACTTGCAAAATAGATTACCATCTAAACAATTGGAGAAAGGTGTGACTCCATTAGAATTATGGAGTGGAAAGAAACCAAGATTAGATTAGTTAAAGATATTTGGATGTGTATGTTATGTACATGTTCCGAATGAGAAGAGAAGAAAGCTTGATGCTAAAGCAAAGCAAGGGATAATCATTGGCTACAAAAGTGAACCAAAAAGATATAGGGTGTTCTTGCTCAATGAAGAAAAGGTTGCAGTGTCAAGAGACGTGATTTTTGACGAAGAGATGTCATGGAATTGGGATAAAAAAGAAGTAAAAAAATATATTATTTCACGATTTGATATCAAATCTTCAAGAGAACAAGGAGACCATGATGCACACATTGATTTATACACTCAAGTAAACCAAGTAAGTCATGCATTTAATAGAATTCAGAATTCAAATAGTCGAATTCAAAACACACTCGAAGCTGGTCCAAGAGGTTTCAAATTTATGAATAACTTGATGCAACAAACAAATGAAGAGATGGCAAAAATAAAGGAGATGTGTCTTATGATGGCTGAAGAACTGCGTGCCTGGAAGGAAGTAATGAATGATGTACATTGGAAAGAGACCATGAGAGAAGAATTGAGAATGATTGAAAAGAAAAAGACATGGTGTAACACTCATTTCCAAACTTTTGAGACAGCATGTTATTTAGTGCCAAACAAATACTTTAATAAATCTTATTGAAATATAGTCTCAAGTCTTACATAAATTATTAAATAAAAATATTTAAGATATGAGAAATAACTTGAAGATATCATTTAAGAAAATAAAATTGGAAACAAATAACTTCAAATAATTGAGAGACTCGAACCAACTACTCACGAACCTCGAACTGATCTGGAAAAGGAGAAAAAGAGGGGTGAGTATAAATACTCAGTGAGGAGATCACTTCTACCCACTCAGGCTTAAGACTTTAGCTTGATTAAAGCAAGTCTATATCCTAACCACAAAATGCAAACATATACGATTCGTGTTTTTCTATGAGTTGCACCGAACATGGTGGTTTAGCAGCTAATTCTACACATATCGTCTCAACTATCCCCAAGATGGCTTCAGAGCCACTACAATCTATCAGTTTATTTGCCATGGAAGCGATAGCCCGTAACTCGATACACTCCATGAAAAAAATCTACACATGGATTCTTGGATATGTAAGAGCTTACGTAGATCTGAAGGTCCAGCGGTTGCTTTGCCTTCTTGGATGTCTCCTTCATCCAAAACAAGCTTCGTTATAGTCTTCCTTACTTAGATCTAATTAGAAATGATCCTTAAACAAGCTACAACAACACAGATTTTTAGAAGAAAACCAAAAAATTCTCTAAATCTGAAACAGAAACAAGATTCGACATCTTACCTTAAATTGAACGTACCTCTCCCAATATAGCTCTGATTGACAAGAGGTTTGCAGCTACGGACTCTTGAGAGATAGATCTTTTCGAACCAAATTAAGGCTTCAATAAGTGGCTCTATAAATTTCGGCGACGTTTGGGTTAGGTTTACGTGTGATGGCATCACTCTTTCCTTATTTCATCAAAAGCTTTTCCCTTTAATTAACATTCAACTTTCTCCCCTTATAGGGATTAATAGGCCACGGAAATGTTTCACAAATTTAGTGTTAGGTCTCACACATAGCAAGTTGTGGAGAGACCAAGTAACAAAAATTAGTGTCGAATGGATATATCGTCTCAAAACCAATGCCAGTGGAGAAGCAATCAAACACAAAGCAATATTGGTGGCTAGAGGATTCACACAAAAATATGGTGTAGATTACCTTGAAACCTTTGCACCGGCTTCAAGATATGATACGACACGAACCTTAATGGCAATTGCGGCTCAATACAAATGGAAATTCTTCCAAATGAACGTGAAGTCGGCATTAAGGAGACTTGGAGGAGGAGATTTATGTTGAACAGCCACTAGATTTTGTAGAAGAAGGAAACGAAGACAAAATGCTTAAACTTCACAAGACACTCTAGCAAGCAAAAGACAGTTGATCAATCAACAGCGGAGGTGGAATACATTGCTGTTTGCTCAGCAGCAAACCAAGCAATGTGGCTACAAAGGCTATTGAATGAGATTGGCTTCAAAGCAGAGAAAAGCGTGAAGATCTTTTGTGGTAACAAATCAGCCATTGCAATTAGAAAGAATCCAGTTCAACATCATTGAATCAAGCACATTGACATCGAATATCATTTAGCACGAGAGACTGAACAAGATGGGAAGATTAAACATGAATATTGTCCAGACGAGTTACAACTAGCTAACATATTCACAAATTTGTTGGATAAAGCACCTTCCGAGTTCTTAAGAAAAAGACTAGGCATGCCGACGAGGTCATGATCAAAAAGAGTGTTGAACGTGATCAAGTCTACATCTTAATTTATTAACTAACATAAGAGTGTCGTATAAATATATAATATATAGGTTAGTAAGTGAATTCTGTATATTCTATTTGTATTAGCAAAAATGTACGAGTAGAGAATTCCCACAAAACAGTTACTTTTGTATGTGTGTCTCTACATTGTCTTGTCTTCTAGAGACGTGTCTTTTAGTCAAAGTGTGTCATGTAAACATATAAATACAGTTTGTATATCTAATAAAATTGTGTGCTTTTCATTTACGTCATTTATGTAATAATACAAGAGAGAATTATGTTGAGTGTTGAACAAAAAACTGAGAGAGAAACAAAAACAGAGTAAAATAGAGTAAAATATGGTTGTTGTCCGTTCCTTAAACAACTGTGAAAGACAAAAGTTCTACAAAATATATTCTGAACAGCCTCAGGTTCTTACATTGGGAGCTCAACGATCATGGAGAACATTTCCCACAGGTTTCTTTAGCCACTTGTCTTCTAAAAAGTTTGGGAAATGCATTAATGGAATTTTCTATTATGAAGCCTATGCTGATTTTGGTACTGTTTCTGAACGCCTTATAGTGAGTTTTGATGTTCCCTGTGGCTTGCGATATTATTAGAGTATTTCGTAGCTTATTAAGGAAGTTTAGCGATAGTTGGTACTATGAGATATACCAATATTATTGATCTATGGAGCTTGAAAGATGGAGATAAACACGAATGGACGTATAGACTACTGAAATAGACTAACAATGGAGGAATGAGCTATCTTTCAAAGGTGTTTGTGATTCCGGTGAGTTTATTTTCACGTCTTGGGGTCTGCTTAAATTGCTTTACATTCTATATTTCGATCCCTGGAAAAATAGTATCAGAGTAGCCATGTATAAAGATCTCGTGGGTGATAAATTTAGACGCAGTTATGGACTTGACAAAGGTAGGTTTAGGATCGATATGATCCCAAATCACATCGAGACTCTCTTGTCTTTCTAAAGCAGAACCTTCATCAATCTCTCAATGTCTTTTCTTTGCTTTTTCAGTATAACTATGAAACTATATGACTCTCTTTGGACTTTAATTTTTCTTGTGATATCTTTATGTGAAGCTTTTTATGGTCTTTTTACACAAAAATGGTATATTCCCATTTGACTTTTATAACCTCTCTTTTCCATAATGAAAAAGGGGAAAGCTAACATATTTACATTGAACAGTTATAGCTCTAAGTAATGTTAGTTTTTTCCTCTTCTTTTGAACATCATCATTGAAGCCGGGAAGTAATATTGATGAATGTATCTTCAGGATAAGGAATCGTTAAGCCACCCGTTGGATGATTGAATCCAAACTCTTCCTCGGATTTACTTAGAAGAGCTTGAAATGAAGGCTGATTTAGATATGAGATTGGAACGAAGTATCTCTTCTTCGGGACTTGGTCTTCACCAACGTACACAGCAAGAAACCCCTTTGGTGCTGAAGTTGTCCTATTGCTTGTAGCCTCTATAGAAAGACCGATAAT
>JAKUCM010001325.1:0-78605 GCA_023374145.1 Lepidium sativum | reverse complement strand
TTTGATTTTTCGGTTTGTTCCAGTTCTAACAATATGGTTACATGTGAATATAACTGTAACGAGAAAACAAATATACTGAATCAATGAAGTTATTTTCTTCTTCATCTTCTCTCGAATTCTCTCTTCTTCGTCTCTGAAACTTCTTCCATTATACAAAGCTAATACTGTTCACTATCTAAATATCAATATCAGTTTCTGACTGCATCCAGTTTATTTTTCAGGTCAATGAAATTGGATAGTGAAGGCACATGAAATGTAGAATCTATTTAGTAAACTTGTTAATAACTTAGTCTCCAAAAATTACAAGGATAACGAAATTGTTATATACTAGTAATTGATTTCACGTCTATATTATTTTCTCTCAGGTCTAAGATTTTTGTCAGAAAGTTAAAGGAAAATACCTTGAAGGAGCTGCCATTACCATCTAAGCTCTTCACTTTGTTGCACCCAAAGGTAATAACTTTGTACATACACGAGAAATAGATTTTGTCTTCTCGTTAGGAAGATAGATTGAACGGCTTAATTTCTCCAAATCCAGAAATTATTATCCGGATGACAATTGAAGGTTAAGAAAACAAATATTCTACCTGAATCTCTAATATTAGAACCTTTGTTTCATGTCCAGTCTCAATCTATTCATCGTCTTTGATCTGATGACTCAACCTCTGTATTTTCTATTTATAGAAACTGCAACTGTGATCATACATAAGACCACGAGAGGAGAGAAAATGTCGAGTAGAGATATGGGAAGAAGTGGGAAAAACAGAGGTGACACCTGGTGGACATCGTGGCTGAGTCCGACAATCGTCGTGGCTAATGTCGCTGTCTTCATCGTTGTTATGTACGTCAACGACTGCCCCAAGACTATCGCGGGAACCAACGGAGATTGTGTGGCAAAGTTTCTCCGCAGGTTCTCGTTTCAGCCACTCAGAGAGAATCCTCTCTTGGGGCCATCTTCTTCGACGTAAGTTTATGAGTAGCTCAAAATCCAAACTTTGATGTGCTTTTATTGCCTGTTTAAATTCTAAAAGCCCAAAAGTCTCAATTCTTTTTCCCAAAAGTCCCAATTCTTCACAGCCTTACATATAAGGTTCACGTTTGTGGAGTGTTTCCGAAATATCTTTTGTTCATCATGGTTTTCAAATTTGCGAATGTGCTTGGTATATTTGACATTTTGACGCCTTATTATTCAAGTTCAAACTTGTGTGGGTTGTGTCAAAATTATCCATTTTTCTTCCAAAATTATGGAACGATTTTGATCGATTGCCCCACTAAGGTTCCACTTATTTACAAACCTCATTGCTTTGATTACTTTGTTCATGCCATGATTTATCCAATACAAACTATGTTTTTGGGATAAATCCCATTGGAGCTAATGTTGTTTAAGACAAAATGGGGGCTTTAGATTGGATGAAAATCGTGAAAGGCAATGAACGATGGAGGCTCGTCACTTCAATGCGGCTCCATGCCGGTATCTTTCACCTTCTTACTAATATGTTTAATGTGATTGTCTTTGGTATCCGCCTTGAGCAGCAATTTGGCTTCAGTAAGGGTCTATTTTTTTGTCCATCAAGATGATCCATCTGGATGAAGATAAAAATTGTTGTTTTTTAGATACAATTATTTGTTTCATTCAGATGCAGCATCTTGTGGAGTTTAAATGATGCATTCGAAAGGAGATGAGTTTGTAAAAATAATTAAAAGACTAAAATACCCCTAAAAATTAAAAGCAAGATTGAAAAAAATTAGGGTTTTTCTCTTCTCGGCTGTTCTCTTCTCGACTCTCGATTCTCGGCTCTCGGCTCTCAAATCTTCTCCTCTCGGCTCTTCGGCCTTCTCTTCTCTTCTTGTCTCGCTTCTCGGCTCTTCTCTTCTCTCGACGCTTCTCTTCTCGTCGTCTCGACCATTGCCTTTGTTCGACCAATACAATTTTGTAACGATTTTGGTGTAAATATAATTTAGATCATAAAAAGATAATTTACTACAAACATGTCCTTTTTAGTCATTTACTTACATATTACATCCAACTAGTTTACACAAATGTACAAAGAAACATAAGTTCATCTAAACGGATCAGCTCGATGTAATTTTCGAATGAGGAAAAGAACATCATCCAAAAGCATAATTCAGACGCATGATCCAAACTGATCATCCGGATGGAGCATTTGGATGGACAAAAGAATAGGCCCTAAGCCTTTTACTCTCACCTCTCTTCATCTTATGATCCTTTCATCCTCCTGTTTTTATTCATGTTTTCAAAATGTCTTGTAAAAAGTATTCTGCAGTAAAAGTGGGACTCATATACTTGATCTCGGGATTTGGCGGAAGCATTCTTGCGACCCTCATAGGACTTATTGAAGCAATGTTTTCCGAGCTTCTCATCAACTGGACTATCTATGCCAACAAGGTACATTCTATAGAATCAAACACTTTAAGAAATATAAAACAATTGCTCTCTTTTATTAGTTTTGGAAAATCTTCTCAAAAAACCAAAACTCTCAACACAATAATATTTCTTAATAGGATGTTACATCTCAACATCTCTATTTATATGATTCAATTTATCCTAATCCTAATAGGAAACTATAGTATTTAGATATCTCCTAAATAACTAACTAATTATATCTCTTTGATTACTTGCTTACTAAGTTACACTTTAAGCTTATCTCCAACATTCTCCCTCTTAAGCTTGAAGTGATCTTTGGTGGTGTCTTGGACTCCTATGAACTCTCTCATCTCTTTGAATTTGATTCTTCCAAGTACCTTAGTAAGAATATCCGCTTTTTGTTCATTGTCGGGAACATGTTCAACCTCGATCTCCATGTGTATTTTGTAAAGCCGATTATTTGCTCTCAATGCTTTGATCATCAACTTCCCATCACGGTCATATAGAAGAAGATAATTCTCCTTCATTCTAATCTCACAACATGATTTTGTTGCTTGTCCAAGACTCACTATGTTGCTTTTTCATCCTGGTATGTAATATACATTCGGTAAAACCTTTTTCTCACCATTCTTACACAACAAGACAATCGAGCCTTTTCCTTTTATCTCAATATGAGAATCATCTTCAAAACTTACCCTCCCTGTAATTGTTTCATCAGTCTTCGAGAAGAAATCTTTCTCTCCCGTCATATGATTACTTGCCCCATTGTCTAAGAACCAAAGTTTTCCATTGCTTGATTTGTACTCCATCGGTTTTATATTATTAAGAAATATTACCTCATGTACAAATAGATCCTCGGCTTCTTGAGTCTCTTCTCCATCATCCTCTTTGTTTTCATACACTTCTTGAACCTTGAGAAGTCGATCGGAACATTTACTCGCAAAGTGTCCTCTTTTGTCACACCGGTAACAAATCACATGAGAAAAATCCTTCTTTTGATCTCCATCATTCTCAGCGCTTCGACCTCTTCCTCTTCCTCGGTCACCTTGTCCTCTTCCATTACCTCGTCTACTTTCCTCTTGATAGTTCATATTTGCATATATAAGCTTTCCTTCATCATGATCTAATTGTTGCTCTCCTTCGTTAATTCGTTCTTTGTATGCTTTTAACCTTCCAACAATATCCTCAAAACCCGTTTTCTTTAGATTAATAACTTGTTCAAGAGCAGCAATTATTCTGATGTACCTCCTTCTTGGTAAGCTATTAAGGAATTTCTTTATTATTTTTGGTTCTGTAAACGTTTCTCCTAGGGCAACCGCTTTTGAAGTGATTTCTGAGAGTTTTCCGACAAAATCATCAATTGTGTCGGTCTCCTTCATCTTCATTCTCTCAAACTCGGCCATAAGAGTTTGTAGTCTTGCTTCCTTAACTCTTTCGGCTCCAACATGTCGAGATTTGATAGCTTTCAAAATCTCTTTTGGAGTGTTTAGATCCCCAACTTGAATGATTAGCGTTTCCGGGATCGATTGAAATAATAGAGCTTTTGCCATGCTATAATTCTCTCCTGTTTCAAATAGTACTTTCGTACGTATAGACCATTTCGCGGTGGACAACATCGGGCATTTTATAGATGACAAGGAAGTCGCTCTTTCCTTTGGTTTTGCCTTAACTATATCTCCCATGATATGACTCTTCTGAAATCAATTTCTTGCTTACCTCTCGATGGTATTTCTCTGTTTAACTAGCTCGTCCTTCTTTGAAAACCTTTCTCGACTTGGACCTCTTTGGATTCGATTTGCTCTGATACCAAATATACAATCAAACACTTTAAGAAATATAAAAGAATTGCTCTCTTTTATTAGTTTTGGAAAATCTTCTCAGAAAACCAAAACTCTCAACACAATAATATTTCTTAATAGGATGTTACGTCTCAACATCTCTATTTATATGATTCAACTTATCATAATCCTAATAGGAAACTATAGTATTTAGATATCTCCTAAATAGATAACTAATCTTATCTCTTTGATTACTTGCTTACTAAGTTACACTTTAAGCTTATCTCATTTTCTTGGATTTGTACTACTGATCCGGCCTCAGTTCGGGTGGGAAGAGTTCCATAACTCTTCTCAGTATAGTGTCCGAACAAGATCAAAGTATAACCCGTGCCAGTACGTGTTGTTCTTCATTGCTGGAGTATTTGTGGTTGGTGGTTTAACAGTTGGAACGGTGATGTTGTTCAAAGGAGAGAACGGGAACAAACATTGCAAATGGTGTCATCACCTTGACTGTTTCCCTACTTCCAAGTGGTCTTGTTGATTTTTCAATCATCATCACTGTAAAATAAACAAAAAGATGAGTTCAAAACAACTAGACTTTTTTTTGGTTAATGTTCTTTCTAAATTCTCTTTTTAATTGTAACTAAGTTTAACTGAATTCGAACTCTTTTCGGTTATTGAGTGGACAAAATTTATGTGCCGATTTATCTTTGATCGATCATGTAAGATGTTGGGCTATTGTTTATTGGGCTTGAATAAATGCTGACCCAAATATAAATTTCTGACGTCATAATAATGTAAATGTATAAAAAGGCGACAGGTCAGCAGAAAATGTGCCGCACGAGATGCTGGAAGGTAGTTGGTGAGCGATGATCATCGGCCATCGCTGTCGTTGCATTCGTCGTTTGAATCATCGATGTACGTAGTTTCCTTGTTATTTCCCTTTCTATCTCTAATTCAGCATTTCTTCTATCTTCAAACCACAGTCTCGATTCAATCGATCAGAGGAAAATTTTAGATTTTTTGTTTTTTGGTGTGGGAATCATCCGCGGAATCAGAAATATCTTCACCTTAATGCTAATGGTTTTGATTTCTGCTGGTTGGATTAGGCTTAGTGAGAAACTTGCAAGTCTTTTTTTGTAGAGATTGGAGAAGTATGAAAAGGATGATTTAGTTAACAGTAGATAGATATCACAGAGAAAGAGCGTTTCATTGAATTCACAGATATAAGATTTTGATCAGAAATGTCCGAGAAATCTCTAAAGTCACATTCACTTGTTTTATCTTTCACATGCTTCTGATCACTATACATAACACAGTTTGCTGACCAGACACAGAAGCGCCTAACAAAATTTAGTGTATTCACCTTTTTAGCTAATTCTCATCCCTTAGCCTAAGACACATCTTTCACTTAGGGTGCTTCAAGATGATTTTCAAGTCTTGGAAAATGTATCTCTTGTGTCTTTCTTATACAGTCTGACATGGTAACCATTTGGAAACTGTAATCCCGGAGTACGAAGTATATTCCCTCCTTTGATCTCCTCCCACCTGATAAATTTCAAGGGACATAGATATGAGATTCCGCCTTAGTTGATCTTAAAGTAATAAAAAAGAGTGAGTTTAAGAGAGTGTAACGTGATGTGCTTTTGCCTAACCTGTATTTTGTTACCAAGCAGTGAAGAAACGCAGCCATCTGGAGTTTGGTGAAGTCAGTTCCAACACAGAACCTCATACCGCCACCAAACGCCATGAAGTGCTTTGATGCATTGGTAACTTTTGATCCCTGTATGATTGTTTGATTAGTTTTATTATTAAATTATTCACTAGTTTTACTTGGAGTAGAAGTTACTTTAGAGGATTTGACCTCACCTCCCATCTTGATGGATTGAAGACTAAAGGATCTTCATACTTGTCTGGATTCAAATGTACAGCTGGAGGACAGACCATCACCGCCCAGCCGGCTGGAATCGTATAATCTGCAACATTGACAAAGTTTATTATATTAATATGTGAAATGAAAAGGTATTAGAGCATGATTATTGGAGATATCTAATTGGTCTCTTAAAAAAAAAAAAAAAAAAAAATTTTGGTAAAAAGCGGACCAATACGGGTTCGCCACGTGGCGAACCCGTCTCTTAAATAGGGGATGCAAGAGACGGATTCGCCTCCGTTTTTTACAAAATTTTTTTTTTTTTTTTTTTTTTTTAAGAGACCCAATTGGGTTTCTCCAGGTCTTAGTTTTGATCATGCATATATATTAATTATACCTTTAAATTTTATATCTCTCAAAGCCTTTCTGAAGATTGCAGGAACTATGTTTGCTAGTCTCGCTGTTTCGTTTATGAACTGCTTACACAATTTCAAGATTTAGTCAAGTGAATTTTATAACGAAACTTGGAAATTATCTTGCTTACATAAAACTCTTAAGCAACCTGGAATGTGTAAGTCATTGACTTGTATTCTTCCCATGTAAGTCCGGAGTCTGCATCTTCCCGGTTTCTCAGAATTGTCTCATGTTCTTCCTGAGGAAGATGAACACAGTTTAGATTTTTGTTAATAGCCAGAAAGTTGTCACTTTTTGTTAAAATGTGTATGCTATTATCCCAACTGACCGTCAAACGCTTTAGGACTGCAGGGTCATCTGAGAGAAACTTGATGGCTAAAGTTAGGGCGAGGGAAGTTGTTTCAAAGCTGGCAAAGAGTAAGACAAACATCAAATCCAGTGCAATCTCTTCTGTCAGAATTGTCCCCTCTTTCTGAATCTCTATAATAACGTAATCAAAGAAATCATTTGGGCTCTTTCGCGGATTCTTGCGCCTCTCCTGAAGCATATTCCTTAGCAATTTCATTGCCTTTTCCCGACCCTACAAGACAATTTCAATGATTAGTATCAATTGGAGATGCTTGAAGAATGACTGTTGGTGTAGAAATGAAGATTCACCTGTAGACATTTGTGATATGCCGTGCCAGGGATGTCAAAAGGGAAGGAGATTAATCCTTGGATGAAAGCAACAAAGTTTGCCCTTAGATTTTCTGATGATTTGTCTGGATCATGGCTGATCAACTTCTTCGCAGTGAGATCAAAAATCATCTGATAAAACGTGTGGTACCAACAAGTTATGAATCATTATACAATTTTTTTTCATATATATATATATATATATATCTGACAAAAAATGAAACTATTTTTGAAACTCACACTTGCAGTTGCATCTTTGAGTTCTACTGAATCCAAATTTGACCAAAGCTCTAATCTTTTATTTGCAGTCATTTCTACTTGAGGAAGCATCTTCTTGAGACCGTCATAGCCAAAGAGAGTCAAGACCATGTTTTTAAGGTACTTGTACATGAACCCATGTAGTGAACCCACATTATTTTGCCCAAAGATGTTTGTAAAAGTATCTGGATACCAACTCTGGAAACAACGACCTTCTTGTTGAAAGACAAAATAACTCAAATCAGCATCTGTTGATACAATAACCGGTCTCCCCACGATATTGGTCTTAAAAATAGGGCCATACCTGCATATTAGTAACACATTTGAACCTTTGTGTACACACAGAAGCATTAATCACTGTGCTTTGAATGAGACAGGAGAGACACTCACTTCTTAACCCTTTCTTTGATAAAGGGAGGAATTTCTGATGTTGTGTTTGTCTTGAAGAATTGGATAGTCTCACCGAGCAGCGGAAGACCCATCGAACCAGGTGGAAGCTTCCCTCTGCATATAGGGTTCCTCCAACTATAAACCCAATGTGTGATACTTATGACAATCAATGACACCCAAACGAACAATGCCCACATGACAGTAAGAGAGATATGATTTTTTTTTAGAGAACTATAAATGAAAACTCTTATTTTTAGCTATTGACTTTTTGTTTCTGTTCCTTAGAAGGTGAGTGCTGGCCTATCTTCGTCAACGACTATGATGAGAGCTTTATATAGGCAAGGCAAGTCTCTAGACATTACTCTTACAAGATAATAAAATAATCATCTTCTTAAAAAGTAGTTGCAGAATGAAAAGTTTTAAGCATTATATAAAAGCAAAAACTTAACATCTGTTCATAAATAGAAACCTTATATGATTCATTATCCGTGTGAGAGGGTGGACAGCCTTTTTTCTTTGAAGTAATTAAAAAATCAACAAATGTGATATGAAGGTTCCTCTAACCTCCTAGTTTATTGCATCTCATATGGCATTAAAACACAAGTCTGAGCAAGTTTCCAGCTTCATTTTAGGAGATCATCTTGTGTGGACTCTTCCTCTCCATGAGATTTGAATAAACTAATAATGATAATAATATCATATTGATGTCTGTAACTTGAAAAATGTTTCCAGCTTTACATGATTGACTTCATAATTGTTTCTCATTTTTCTTTTTCATCCCATATCTATGCAAAAATTCGAGTATCTAATACAATCTTTGACAACAGGGAAAAAAATAAACTAACTAATAGAGAACATTTCAGTTTGTTCTCATTCATGCTCAGGATCTCCTCTTTAGATTTGCTTGTCATGTGTTTTATAATCATTACCATATAATTATCTTCATTTTTATAAAAATATTCCCATTTGTCAAACTTAAAAGATCTTGATGCACAATAATGCATACTTCAGCTTTTAGATATTGTGTATCAACCACTGAATCTGCAAATTCTTTGTCCAGATTATAATTAACCTGAGAGTTGAATCATATGTATCATTCTAACTTTTGGCTTTAGGTGTGACACATATCAGACGGCTCTTGGGACCCATCAAGTTAAAGCACTGGCAGGTCAATGTGGGTTTTAGCCATTGAGCCACGGGCTCAGGATTTATGCTTCTACTTCCTACCCACAAAAACTCGAACTAGGTAGGTTACTGTGACCCTGGAGTCATTCAACCAATTATGTAATCCTGGAGTCATAATTTGACTGCTTTAAAGTTTACGCCTAGAAACTTTATACAGGGTTATTAAGACAAAGCCAAAGAACTTTAAATCTGCTTTGATAGGGGGAAAATCAAAAAAAGAAACAGGAAGATTAAAAGTATTGTCATGCTTTGCATGAAAAGCAAAACCCAATATGTATTTGTGTTTAGGATTAGGGTTGAATTGATTTGTTAATAAGGCAGGTTGGGTCGAGAAAATCCACATAATTAGGGTTTTTAGTGATATTAATTAAAAAATTGATTGATTAATAATGGATGAGTATTGAGATGTAATCGTTAGGGGATGTAACAAGTTAGAAAGTTAGAGAGTACCGACAAATGCTTTGTTCGATCGCTGGCGACCAGTGACAGCGATCACTATTTCAGTTTTATGTTTTTTTAGCAATCACTAGCGACCAGCGACTCATCGCAGCAACTGGTCGCTATGTTGTTTTTTTTTATAGTCGTTAGCGACTAACAATTATTTTACAATATTTTTTAATTTTTAATTTTATATAATTTATAATAAAAATTAATACGTAACTGTATATCAAAATAAAAAAATTTAAATAATAATTTTCTAAAAATTATGATAATAAACTTAGCAAAAAATAAGATATGATTTAAAATTTAAAATAATGTAAAATATAATACTTTAATTTTTTTTAAATATACAAATATAACATTTAACATTTTTGTTATACTTAATATTTTATTTATATAAAAATTTATTAATATTATACATTCATATATGCAATATAATAATTTATATCTATTAGTATATATGATATACAATTATTATGTTACCAATATTTTTAAATTTGAATAAAATAAAAAAATATACAACAAAAATTTATATTACATACTAAAATTTTTGAAACTAAAAATATAAAACAAAATATAAAAAATAAAATAAAGTAAAAAATTAACAACAAAAAATTATATTATATATTAAATTTTTAAAACATCAATAACCAAATATATATATATATATTTATTTTAATTTCTTTGTTTATATTTTTATAATTTTATAATTTTATTTATTTATTATTTTATATATATGTAAATTATATATGGATATTTATACAAATTTATAGATAGTTACAAAATTTTAACATAATTATTATAAATTTCAAATTTTTATTTTACTTTCACCAAGATAAAATTTTATTTTTATTAGGTTTCATTGGTAGAAACCCAATAGAAATTTTCTTTAAAAAAATTAATTAAAAAATTTATGAAAAAATTATAAACATATATCATATAAAACATATTTATTTTACGTTCTTATGAAATTACATAATGACTAATTATAATTTTGATTTATGCCAAATTTATGTCATATATGTTCAACCAAATCATCTTTCAATTGTTGATGTATTGTTCGATCACGAACTCGATTGCGAATGCTCATCATATTCCCAAGATTTGTAAGCATATTTGTAGAATATGTGAAATCGACTTGGGAAGTTTGGTTTGCTTCTACTTGTGCGAATTCAGAAACATCAAATTGAGTGTACCCATCGCGTTCGTCTTCTATTATCATATTGTGAAGTATTACCCATGCTCGCATAATCTTTCCTATTTTTACCTTATCTCATATAAGAGCATGACTTTTAACAATGGCAAATTGAACTTGAAAGACTACAAAAGCACGTTCGACATCTTTACAGACAGCTTCTTGATATGTAGCAAATAATGATGCTTTTGGACTTTGTGGAATTGGAATAAATTGGATAAATGTGGCCCATTTAGGATAAATTCCATATGTGAGATAATAAGCCAAATGATACTCGTGTCCGTTGACAAAGTAGTTTACTTTTGGAGCTCGACCTTGTAATATATCATCAAGCACTAGGGAGCGATCAAGAACATTGATATCGTTTAAGGTACCTAGAGGTCCAAAAAACGCGTGCCATATCCAAAGGTCTTACGATGCTACGACCTCTAAAACGATTGTCGGTTTACCAGATCCTCATGTATATTGGCTTTTCCAAGCGCTGAGACAATTCTTCCACTCCCAATACATACAATCGATGATGGACAAATTTGAAGGTTATTTGGAGAAACTTGAATATTTTTGGTGAAAGATGTGTGTTGTTTTGTTGAAAAATGTATAACTATATATAGAGAAAAGTGATGTTTCAATGAATAAATTACATATACAAGTGGTTTGGAATCAAAACAAGTGGTCCGACTCATTACATATAAGTAAGGAATCACATTCTTGTTACTCTTTACATATAAGCAAGTGGTCCAACTCTTTACATATAAGCAAAGAATCACATTCTTGCTATTATTTACATATAAACAAGTGGTTTCTCTCTGCATATGTTTCACATTCTTGTTACTCTGCAAATAAAAAGGTAAAGGAGTTGTAAGGTCAATAATACAAACTTGTGGTGCTCATTAAGTACTTACTAAAGGAGTTATGAGTTGATCAAGGCTGGCTACATACGTCCATATACCTGCATAAAGTTGGTTACATACGTCCATACACAGATTGCAAAATTACAGATTGCAAAGTGCATACATTCGTAAAAGAGATCATTATGTTATGTACCATAGCTTCTTCTGATATATTAGAGCACATGAACCAACATGTATCAGAGAAAAACAAAAACATATATTAGAAGTGAACAACAACATATTACATATACTAGAAGCAGAGTACAACAAATTAGAAGGCATACACAACAAGCAATAAGCAAAAGGCAGACACAACAAGCAATAAGAAAAAGGCAAACACAACAAGCAATACATTACATTTACGAATTCAACATCTTAGTAATAAGTTTGTTCTTAAGATCCATTTCTATATCAGAAAGTGGCTCTTGTTTTGCAAGTAGACTGTCCAACAATTTATTTTTAGAAAGCATCTCCTTCATCTCCAAATCCTTTTGTTTTATCTCCCACATACTCTGGAACAGAACCAGAGCATTGCCCTCATCTACCACTACTCTTTTAGATTTGCCTTTAGAGGCCTTAACACTAACTGTCCGAGATTGATAAACTTCATGGCCAACTGGCATAGATGTTGAAGACTGTGTCGTACCTTCCTCAGTCTTCCTTCTCTTTGACATTCTAGATTCTTCTTTTTGACACCACTTCTTATCATGTTGAAGCTCTCTCCACGCGTGTTCCGGACATAACTTACACTTGTGACATAACATCATTGTCATTCTGACCACTCGACATGTGAGATGATGCAGCCTCAAAAGATCCTACAAATTTACAGACTGCGTCATGATCTTAGACCAACTTTGCTTACAGTGACTTGGTTCCCTTTTTTGCAGACCCAATAGCTTCAGACTTGCAGGAAAAGAAGCTGCAATCCTCTTCCAAAAGGCTTCAGCTTTTTGTCCATTACCAACAATTGGATCCTTGCTTTTGTTGAGCCAAACACTGATGAGAACTACGTCCTCCATGGGAGTCTACTTTCGTCTCAGCCGTCAATCATCACCTTGAATTGGAGGGCCTGCAATTGGAGGGCCTTGAATTACAAGGAATAGCTACGCTTGCAGCACTCAATGTTCTCGTAAGTGATCCAAAAAACTCTTCCAGAAACCTTATCTCATTAAATCACTTGTATGTGGAAAAGCTTAAGGAATGGGATAAGGTTTTTTGAACTCATAGCTCATTAAAGTTTTTTGGACACACCGAGATGATACACCTTTGGCTGGGAAATCCTTAACATTTCTACAGGGCTCCATTGATTGAAGCTTTACTGCAATGTCAGCTAAATATCCATCGGTGACTCAGATAAGATACACCTTTGGTGCGCTTCCAATCAACTACACTAGAAAAGTTAAAAGTATCCATACGAAGAAAAGTAGAGATAGAAATTTGGAAGTGAAGTTAAACTAACAACCCTAACTAGTAAAAATCCGAAGTAGATCGAACAACCTTTGATAGAGCAAATAAATCGAACAACCCGGAAAATCAAAAAATCAAAGAACCCTAAAATCTAAAATCGGATAGCACTAACTAGCACAAATTATCGGAATCGTACCTACATGGTTAAAGTAGATGGAAACCCCATCGATTTGGGAAATAATCCACCCGATTTTAGATATGAATCATTCGAAGACTCGCCAAGGATTCTCGGAAATTCCAGTCTCGCCACTCGCCAACGACAGGGAAGGCTTCAGAATCTCGCGATGATGATTCTCAGAGGACTCGCCGGTGATTCTATGTTGTCAAGACGTGGTTCTCGAATCGCCAATAGAAACCGAGACAAAAAAAATGTCCCCGACCCGAACAAATGAAACCCAACGATGCATTCTTTTTTTACCAACAAGCTGCGTTACCGGTTTTTAGAGATTTTTTAACCTTTCTAATAAGAGCCAGTTCTTACCCAAAATTATCACTATAGTTTTTTTATTTTCCTAAAATCAGTAAGATACCCTATAAAAATCAGCAATGGAGCTGCTCTAAAAATGATTATAACTAAGTCGGTGGAAACAATGATAATCTCGAGTCCAAATAAGAGAAGCTAAAGGAAAAATATTTATGAGAAAAACACAAAAAATAGAATAAGTGAGAACTTAAGACTTCAAACCAATAACAAAACCAACAACGAATTCGCAACCAATCAAAGGAGAGAAGATGACGTAAGAACTGCGAAACCCTCGAACTAGAGCTAGACAAAATTGTAGGACACAAATTCAAGAAGAAACAAAACATGCATACCAAACAAGAAGAGAAACAGATTCTAAGAAAGAACCAAACCCTGGAAGACAACTTCGAAACCACCAACCAAAAGTGAATATGAGCTCAGAGATCAAAGATTTTGGAAACCAAGATAATGGACCTGAAAAACTACAAATAGGATCTCCAGAACTTGCACATGGACCCTCGTGAATTCGACTCTCGTTATCTAGTCAGAGACGAGCTACTTCCATGCAAGAAAAGAACTGAAAATCAGACCCACTGCATCGCTAATACCAATAACTCCAAAACCACATAGCTTTAAAGATATTAGAAGATGACCCCACAACGAGAAAACATCCAAATGACATCTCCAAGAAAGCGACGCTTTTGAAAACCCAAACTAAAGCCACCACTGAATGAAGGAGGAGAATAAGATCATAGGAACACCAATCCGACCTAGAACTAAGACAACAGATGAAGGACAATAGAAATGGAAAAACAGAAGCTAAAGCCTAAAGCTTCATAGCTTCATAGCTACAGAACAAGTCAATGTCACCACAATTCCTCCGGACACAAGACCAGAACAAGGTACTAGATTGTTACTAAAGCCATAGATTACAAATACCCAAAAGATAAGGAAAACTAAAGAGACAGAGAGAAGAGACAACATATCTAATGAAATGGTAGCAAAAGAAACATCACCGGCGAAAGGGCATGAGGCGGTGAAAGAACTAAAGCCTCCTTCCCACCACCGAGCCAAGGCCACAACGGACCGAGTGAATCCTAACTGCACCTCACTGATTAGATTTGAAAATTGTCTCTTGAACTTAATACTGCAACCGGAGCAAACTTCACAGAGAAGAAGAGCAAAGCGCCATGAGAACGGCGGTGCAGTATGAAAGCCGCCGGCGAATGTTCTATGCATCGTAAATATTTATCGGGATGTTGCGGACCAAACAATTTATAGTTTATAAAATTATGCCACTAACGAACAGAGGTTTGCAGTATATATAAATTGAGGTTTTGCAGTTCTGCGACCAATTTATGTGGCAGAATATAACAAGCATTAAATATTATGTTTGGTAAGGTCGGAACATTTATATCGATTTTGATAAATCGAGCAACAATTCAACATTTTGGGTTGATAAAT
This sequence comes from Lepidium sativum, assembly GCA_023374145.1. NCBI lineage: Eukaryota > Viridiplantae > Streptophyta > Magnoliopsida > Brassicales > Brassicaceae > Lepidium > Lepidium sativum. The sequence continues at coordinate 63,729 of JAKUCM010001325.1, read as the reverse complement.
AACCAGCGATAATATAAATAACGGAGCTTGTTATATGGTTAACAAGCTGACAATTTAATATCCTTCGGCAAACAAATAGAATATTATTTAGTTATTTATCAATGGTGCTTTACTGCTTTGCATCAAATATAACTGTAGATATTTCGTTTGGACAATTAGTTATGGCAATGAACAGTTGAAAATATGTGTGTATATATAATTAGCTTTGGGCATTTTATCTGAACCCAAAAAACCAATCCGAAACTGATCCGAGATTTCGGGTATAGATCTAATTCGGATATAAGCAAAAGTAAGTATTGGATTTCGGCATAGTATACCCGCAAATACTAGATCGTATCCGATATCCGAATATCCGAAACGATATCGGAATATCCAAAAATATATCTAAATATGTATCTGAATATTTGAAAATACACCTGAATATCCGAACATTTTAGATATTTTGGGTATATATTAGATCCGAATTATTTATTTTTATAATTTTGTATCTGAGTCAGAACCGGAACCGAAACAGAAACCAAACCGAATATATTTTAGTTTTTAAATAAGCATAAAAATTATAGACCCAAACCGACCTAAACTGGATCTGACCCGAACAATACTCGGTTCTAAAACAGTACTAAAATCTCATATCATAAATATCGGAATTTGATCGGGTAGTACTTGGAACCGATTCAAAGGTGATTGATTGAAGCTTCACGAGGAATGGAGAGAATTGTGGAGAAAGTTTGTAAATGTTGTTTGTTTCGTACGCTTGGGGCAAACCCTTTACATTTTATATATCTTTATTGTGAAATTTCAACAAACTTATTATCAAAATAACTTAAGAAATCAAATTATTGATCATTGTTTTCACTCGGATATAGCTGTGGTGCAAATCATCTTTTGGACAATATATATAATACAATGGTGGGTTTATTAAAAAATTGTGAACAATAAATGTTTGATATATAAAAGGAAAAAGTGAATTAAGGTAAAAATTAAATAGAAAAAGACAGTATTGGTCGTATGTGCCAGTTTGTCCCCTTAGGGTTTGACCTTTCACAAAAGTAAAACGTCACTCGTGGGGAGGAGCCACATATCGAATCATACCTTTCATTCATTTTTCTTTTAAAATTTTGGTTTTTGCAAGTTCAGTTCGAATTTCTCATTATTAAAAAAGTTTCTTTTTCCTTACGTACGTCAATATTATGTTGTATTTAATTATTTCAAGCCACGGTACTTGGCAGTTAACACGAGTGTCCTAGTGGACTTGTCGGGTTTTCCATAATTTATATAGAATAAATTTTGAAGCATACAATTAAAATCAAAATTTAGAGAAACAATGCACTTTCAATTTAGTCAACAAATCGATTATTTAATCATTTAACTCTTCTTCTCCTTTTGTCAAATCATTTAACTCTTAAGTTATTTACTTTATTATTCAGATAACCACTAAGTTAGTGTATATTCAAAAGACACTCAAAATTTGTTTGATGCAAAGTTATTGGTTGTACTGATCGTAAGCAATTATTGGCTGTTACGTAATACAAGTCAAAGAAGATTCTGTGTTAACATAGATAACAATCCTCTATAATTTATCAATTAAAATAAACTTTTTTACTATACATCACGGATAGAAGCGTAATTAACTGGGACACAATAGATTTAATTCTGGTTCAAAAACTTACACGCGTAACCAATTAATCTTCTATATAGACATATAGACGCTAGGCGATGAACAATCAAGTCCATTAATATTTATACAGTTGTTAAAAATTGCTATTTCCATTAATTCTCACATAATCTGGATAATCTCTGTATAATCCAATTATATTCGAATAATTTTCGTCTAATATATTTAATATAATATTTTTAAAAAATTATTTAATTTTAACAAACATAAAACAAGTTTTAATCATAGACATCAAATTAAATCACAAAAATAGGAAATAAAAAATGTGCTCTCGAGGGCGAAACAAAGCAACGGCGAGGTTTTAGGGTTAGGAGCTACGGAGGCAGCATCGCGGAGCCAGATTTCTCCGGCGAGGCGAGGGGCGGTGGGGGGAGAGCTTTCGATCTATTCTCTTTTTGGGTTAGCTAAGGTGTATCTTGTTTGGACTTTGGAGGATTTCTAGGTCGTTTTCTTCTAGAAATTTGGGGTTTTTCGTTTTTTGGATCTGCTTAAGGAAGAAGGGGTTTTCTTTTTCGGTCTTAAGGGAGATATTCGGTAGCTCCTCGTCTGGTTTCTCTGTTCGGAGAGAGAGCGATTAGGTTGTTGGGATTCAACGAGCATGTCTGAGATGTGCGGTGATTGATTTTAATGATTCTACTGCTATTTGGGTATTGGGTTTCCCTTTATCCTGAGGGCCTCCATCGACAATACCCAGGTATGATTTTTGCAATCAAGTTTGTGGATGTTGATTTTTTGGTATTTAGTTATGTGATTGAAGATAATTGCTTTCCGATACAATGGACATATTTGGAGTCTAAATGGTGGTCTCGGGAGACCGAATCAACATTTTCTGATAACATTAACTTCGGAGGATGTTGTGATGAGTTGGCTATTCGATTTGGGAAAAGAATAACTCTAATTCAGAGTGATTCGATCTTATCTTTCGTGTTGATTTATGGGAAAAGGGTAGAATGGTGGCTACTGAATTCGGCTAATTATTTGACGAGAGTTAGTGGGTTTTTAGGTTATAAGTGGAGTACATGTCTCGGGGAACAATCCCAGAACCTGAGGTGTCATAATTCAGGACTAAGTAGTGCTCTTACTTTGCTAAATGTGCTGATAGGGAAGAGTGATGCTGAAATTTTTGGTAATGTTATCATAGAATTGGTCATGAAATGTTTCCCAGTTTATTGTGTCTTGATAAAAGGTTTAAAAGTCAGAGCAACACTTTTTGTCAAGAACAAACATACTGCGGGATTAGCAAGCATTATAGGACATAATTGGTTGATATTGATCGAGGACGATAGCGTTAAAGCTTTCCAAGATGATATCGTTTGTTGGCAGTGGTTTAATTGTTGGTTTTTGATGTTAAAAGGCCGCTACAGAGGAGCTTTTTCCCAGAATCTTTCCAACATAATCCGAATAGAGCTGGTTGGGTGGTTAATTGGCAAGGAACAGCAGGTAAGTCTGTTCTTCTCCTTTAATTGCTCATATAAGTTACTAGCGAAATTTAATGTCCTTTTAAAACGGAATTGGTTGGAATTTGAATTTCAAAAAAGAAATCGAATTAAAGGGGATTCACAAGGTTTTTTTCGATTAGTTTTACACCTGAAGTTTTGATAAATTTAAGGCCATTATCTAGCCTAGAAACTAGGGATTTTCAAGTAAACATAAGAGTCGGCTGGGTGGGGTGTATAAGTAGGTACGGGGTTATATTTTGGTCAAAGCAAAACCAGCTTGATATTTCTCATTATTTGTGCTGTGCTTCTATTGAATTCTTAAAAAATCTCAATTACATGGCTCAATTGGGTATGCACAAAAAGAGCGTGGGTTCTAAATCTCCACCTCGATTACTAAAAATCAAAATCCCAAAAATTGATAACTCAGAATTACTGGCACGTAGTTCTAAGGTTATGATGGGTCGTTGTTTGAATCCGGTCATTCAGAACGTCGACACTTTTCTCTTTAGGATGTCGCAGTTTTGGAATCTAGTGGGTCGGGTAAGAGGTCTCAATTTGGGTAATGGTCGTTTTCAATTCGAATTTCAATCTGAAGACGATCTAATTAGGGTTCTTGATTATGATTCTGTCAACTTTGACAATTGGATGGTCGCGTATGCTCCGTGGGAAAGCGATGGGAGACGCAGATTATCCAAATTTAATCCGCCTTTGGATTAGGATAACTGGGATCCCTTTTGAATACAGAGTGGAGGAGGTCTATAGGGTGGTAGCTGGTTATTTAGGATCAGTCATTAATATAGATGTCTCTAAAGGGCAAGTTTTAATTGAAGTCCCATGCTCTAGGCCTCTAATTTTCTCCTCAATCCTAGAATTTGAAGAGGGTAGAGAATCAAAAGTGATGTTTGAGTATAAACGATTGGCTGGTTTTTGTTCACTTTGCTATCGTATGACACATGATGTTAGCGTATGTTATAAAGCAAAAAATGAAACTAAAGAACCTAATAGTATAAGTAGTAGAGTGGTAGGAAATTCCGGAAAAAAATAGGAGTTTTAAGGGAGTTCTAGTTGGAGGTAAAAGGAGTGTTGGAACGGCTGCTAGGACTGTGATAGCTGGGGATATTAGTGAGGTTAGTAAGAGAAGTCGATGAATGGATTCTGAATCGCTCCCATTGGCAAAAAGTGGTCAGGTATGGCTAGTTAGAATTATTTACTTGGATTATAAGGATTTGGTAATACTAATAAAACTAATTGCTGCCTCTTATCAAGTATTTGACAGGAAGGAAATGAAGGAGACAGTTTCTGGAAATACAGTCTGTCGACCCCTATTTCAGGACACGTCGATTAAGGAGGTTAGCTCAGCTAAGCCAATTGAGCCGATTGTTACAGATCTGATCACATATCGAGAGGTTGAAGACATATTAGAAACAATGGGAAAACCGGTAAACCCAGAGATCGATCAAGTCAATGAACTGGCAGAGATGGAATGGATGAACGATGATAATATAGTGGCAGCATTGGATATGGCTGAGCTGGAGATGCAAGAGGCGTCAGGTTTGGATCCTGTGATAGCTGCGGAGATGATGTCGGATAGGCAAGAACTAACCGAGGCTGATAAGGCACAAATACACAAAGCTTTTTTGGAGAAGATGCAGAGTGGAGAGTTAGCCCAAATGGGCAAACCAATGGCGGGAATAGGGAAGTCTCTCTCAAAGGGAATAACACCATTACGTGGAATGAACACAAAGAAAATGCTGCTGATGGGTGCGATGTCGCCAAGGAAGAGGTTGAACAAGCCAAAAGAGGGGAAGCCTACGGATTCAGAAACAGAATCCAGCAAGAATTAAATAAATGATTTTTTCGAATTTATGTTTACTTGGATTCCAAGCGTAGTTTTATGTGGTTAAGAGTTTATTTTGGTTTTTTTGGTTATTTGCTTCAGATTCGATTTCGAATAATGAACAGGTTTTTGGCGAGCTCTTTTGGTTTTGATATTCATTGCTTTTGGTTCGGTATAATTATGGTGATTGAGAGAAACAAATTGCAATCTCGTTTAAATGGGCCATTAGTAAAATATATTCGGGCTCAAAGTAAAAAATTAAGTCCAGGTGGGGATGCATGGACCTTCCAAAGGCCTATAACGAGTAGGCCCGAATGGAGACATAAGGGTTTATATAGTAATGGGCTGGAATTTAGTAATGGGCCGCCTCTGATATGGATTAAAGAAGAGAAGACCATTGTGACAGAAATTGAGATGGACGAATTGGGCCTATTATTTAGGTTGGAATTATGTCCTAGTCAATTTAAAAATTTAGTAATGGGGATTAATTATTTTTCACATAAATTAAGTGAGATGAAAAGTAACGAGCTAAATCCAGCTCCCCTTGTTTTCGTTTATATATGATAATAAAAACATTATGTTTGAATTTTCAAGACATTGGTAATAAGGTAACAATTAACTATCTCAGGGATATATGGCGAAAATATAGGCCTGAATTTCTTTTTTTATCAGAAACAAAGAATTCACATATGTTTATGGAAAAAATCCAAATGCACTTAGGCTATAAATTTTTAACAACGGTTGAAGCGATTGGGAATAGTGGGGGTTTACCTTTATTCTATTCCGATCATTATGATGTGGTGATTAAGTATAAGGACAAGAATATGATTGATATTTCTATGGAAATTGAAGGTCAGATAATTTATTTGAATTTCTTTTATGGGGAGCCAGTTCAAAGATTTCGGGATTATGTATGGGAAAGATTCACCCGGATAGGAATTATTAGACAAGAACTATGGCTAATTATAGGGGATTTTAATGAGTTGACTGGAAACCATGAAAAGCAAGGAGGTGTTTTGCGAAATGCTATTTCCTTTAGGGCTTTTAATCAGATGATTAGAGATTGTGGTCTGGTGGAATTCCCAAAAATCGGGAATTGCTGGTCATGGAGGGTTGTTCGTCAGAATGGTGTGGTTCGATGTATACTAGATAAAGCTTTCGGTACAGGGGAATGGCATGAGCTATTCCCTGCATCGAAGGTGGAATATCTGTAGATGATTGGGTCTGATCATAGACCAATTATCGGTCGGTTTAAGGATCAAGTAGCCAATCCTCAGAAGAGATTTGTTTTTGATAAGAGGTGGATTAATAAGGAAGGTTTTGGAGAGAGATAGTGGAGAAGAGTTGGCAGAGTGTGGTACCTGGTAGGTTCCGATCTTTTGCTAAAAAAATTGTTTATTGTAGACGGGAAATCTCACATTGGAGGAGTCAGAATATCTTGTCTAGGCGTCAGAATTTAGAAGAGTTACAACATATTTTGGAGGATTGCAAAGATTCTCCTGTGGATAATCCGCAAGGCATCTTGGAGGCTACAATGAATTTAAAACAAGCTTACATGGAAGAGGAGGCCTTTTGGAAACAGAAAAATAGAATTAAATGGCTCAAGGAGGGGGATGAAAATACTAGATTTTTTCATGCTCAGACACAACAAAGAAGAGCAAGAAATAAAATTGTGGGTTTTCTAAATAATGAGGACATATGGGTAACCAGGAAGGAGGAGTTATTTGGTGAAGCATCTCGATATTTTAGAGAATTATTTACCAGTACTTGTTGTACACAGATAAATTGTGAGAATATCGAATCACGGGTGACCAGGTCAGACAATCAATGGTTAATGCGGGTAGCATCTGAGGATGAGGTAAAAAACGCCTTATTTATGATGGATCCGGGTAAAACACCGGGTCCGGATGGTATGAATGCTATGTTTTTCCAATACTCCTGGGAGGTGGTCAAGGCGGATTTACTGGGTCTGGTAAATAATTTCTTGATCCAAGGAGTTTTCGAGAGAGATTTGAATAAAACAAATACCTGTCTTATTCCAAAAATAGACCGTCCCACGAAAATGATGAAATTTAGACCAATAAGTTTATGTAATGTCGGCTACAAGCTGATCTCAAAGGTTATGTGCTTACGTCTGAAGAGAATATTGCCAAAACTCATCTCAGAAACTCAAACAGCCTTCATACCTGGAAGGTTGATCTCTGATAATATTTTGATAGCCCAGGAAATGTTTCACGCTTTGCGTACAAATAGCTCAGTTAAGGGTAGGTATATGGCCATTAAAACGGATATGAGCAAGGCTTATGATCAGATTGAGTGGAATTTCGTGAGGGTTATGTTAATGCAAATGGGGTTTTCGAATCAATGGGTGGAATGTATAATGTACTGTCTAACATCAGTACAATATTCTGTAATTATAAATGGGGAACCTGGTGGTAGTATCATACCACAAAGGGGGCTTCGACAAGGGGATCCCTTGTCACCCTATATATTTATTCTATGTACAGAGTGGCTGATATGTAGATTAAGAAAAGCCGAGAGGGAGATGTTGATTACGGGGTTATCCATAGCAAGGACAAGTCCTAACATTTCGCATCTCCTGTTTGCCGATGATAGTCTTTTTTTTCTGTCAGGCAAATATAGCAGAGGCCAGCCAAATTTTACTAATTTTGAAGGAGTATGAGTTGTATTCGGGACAACAGATAAATTTTGCGAAGTCTGCTATTCAATTTGGATATGCAGTCTCGGAATCGATTAAAGGATCGATTCAAAGGGTTCTTGGGATAACCAAGCTAGGTGGTATGGGCACATATTTAGGTCTCCCAGAAAATCTAGGGGGGTGCAAAAACTAAGGTTTTTGCTTTTGTGAAGGATAAATTACAAGCACATATCTATAACTGGTCGACTAGATTCCTTTCCAAAGCTGGAAAGGAAGTTTTGATTAAGTCTGTTTTAACAGCCTTACCAACTTTTGTGATGTCCTGTTATCGATTACCTAAGGGTGTTGTTCAATCCTTAGTTTCGGCGATAGCAAATTTTTGGTGGTCTAGTACGGGTGAGACTAAAGGGATCCATTGGCGTTAATGGAGGAAGTTATGCCAACCAAAGCAGGAGGGTGGTTTGGGTTTTAAAAATTTGACAAATTTTAATTCTGCTATGCTAGCAAAACAGCTTTGGAGGCTCTTAGATTTTCGAGACTCGCTGTTGGCAAAGGTACTGAAAGGTCGATATTACAAAGATCAATGTTTGTTAGAGGTTCCCCTGAAAGGACTGGCCTCCTATGGGTGGAGAAGTTTATGTTCGGCAAGATATCTCGTTCTCAGAGGTGGTATACGGTGAATTGGTAATGGGAAATCAATTAAAGCATGGCATGATAAGTGGATACCGGATAGGGTTCCCAGACCGGCAATATTATCAGATTTGAATCTTTTTCCAGATATGACGATTGATCATTTTATTGACAGAAATACTGGTAAATGGAAGGAGGTGTTAGTCCGTCAATATTTTGACCCTCAGGATGTTGGGTGGATTTTGGGAATATCAATCCCAAGACGAGAGCGCTCAGATTGTTGGGACTGGCATTATACTCCAATAGGAAGATATTCGGTTAGAACATGCTATATTTTAGCTGAACAATTGGACGAGAATGCCAACAATCAGTGGGGACCAGGCTTTGAGGTCCTGTATAGAAATATATGGAGTTTGGACTGTCCAACTAAAATTAAACATTTCATCTGGCAAGCTCTAGCTGGTTGTATTGCGGTTTGCAATAATATGGCCCAGCGAGGGATTATTAGTGAACGGAAATGTGTCTGGTGTGCTGCGGAACAAGAGTCGGTTAATCATGCCTTGTTTCTCTGCCCTCCGGCACTACAGGCCTGGGCATTATCATGTATACCTTCGGCACCAAGTATTTTCCCAGGAGAGTCTATTTGGTTCAATTTGGATTATCTTTTTCAGATAATAAAGACAAATAATGATTGTCAAATTTTTCCTTGGGTTCTATGGCAAATCTGGAAAGCGAGGAATGCTTTCTGTTTTGCGGATAAACAAGTCAACCCGATAAGGGTGGTGAGTTTTGCTGTGTCAGATCATGCAGAGTGGTTAACGGCAAAGATAGAGGGAGCCACTACTGGTGGTTCTTATACTTTCAGACCTAGAGTCAATAAATCAGTGCTAGTTTTTCCTACCACAGCTAATATGCAATTCACAGGGTTTAAGTGCTATGTGGATGCGCTTCGCGCGAGTATGCTCTTCCTTCTCGGTCTTTTCGCTGTCAGCTATACCGAGGTCGATCAATCACAAAGCGGACAACTTAGCTAGACGGGCCAGAAAACTCCTACATGATCGGTGATCGTTTTCTATTTTGTTGTCATTTATATTATGCCGTTGCCAAAAAAAAAAAAAAAAAAATCATATACATCAAATTGTATATAAATTAAATATTATTTTAATATTAAATACAACTAGCAAACTATATAATGATCTTTGTTTTAAAATTGCGGTATCTCAAAATTTTTAATCGACCGCAAATTAGTAATACATGAGTCATACAGAATCATTTAACTATTTCACTAACTTAACATTATTCGATTGAATATAAAATATATGATATATAAGACTAGACATATATAAATGTCTTAAAACTACTCCCTGATTTATATTCTTTTTTTTTATAGATTGCTACACGGTGTCCGAGCGAACAAAATTTCGAGCAGAGGACTCAACATGTTGTTTGAAGAGATAAAACACTATAATTTAAATATTTATAAAATACTTAAATGATTTAATATTTGTTTGTGTGCGATGTCATTTCTCTTAAAGAACATGAAGAGCTGATGTGGCATGAGCAAAAAGGTATACTTTCTTTTGGTCAAAATAAAGCTGATGTGGCAACATCTTATTTGCTGGCTCAAATTGCTACAAATAGGTTTTAGCACTAGAATGAAAAAACAAGAAAGGCCTGCAGAAGAAAAGTAAACGTAGACACATCCCTTATCTGTTCTACGATAGTTGAACATGAGGGAAGCAGATAGGTCAACTTTAAAGGTTTTGCAAGATGCCGAAAGTGAAGGCTCCGTGACAGTGTGGTGGAGCAGAGTTGTTGAACTTCGTCTGTCTTAGTGGTAGAACAGAGAAGGTTCCACTTAAATATGACTTAGACTCAAATGAAGATGGTGAGGTTGACTTGAAAGAAGAGTACTGCAGACTGTATAACAATTGGGTAAAAATTAGTGAGGACAAACTTCAGCTCACTAAGGAGAAGCTAACTCTAGAAGCTAAAGTAAGACACTTGAAGCAGGACGCAAAGAAACACATTTGATGAAGGAAGCACATGAGAAGAGTAAAAAGCAAATGTGAAACAGACAGTCCATATCTTCCAGCTCCCACTGATGTATGGTTTGATAACAAATTTAATCAGTGACCTTTACTGAATCATACTGTCAAGCAATAGATTTGAAATTCAACACAATTATGACTGGTATGACAGACAATAATTGTTACAAGTTGTGTAAATATGAAGCGTGTTATGTTGTTGTTGAGTCAGAGCTAGAATTGTTGCATAGGCGTATGAGACATATGGATGTACATCATCTGAAGAAGCTGGGTTACGCAAAGGTTGTGAGAGGAATTCCAAAGTTTGAGGTTAAAGAAATACTTGTTCGTGAAGAGTGCAACAAAGGGAAACAAACAAGAGTTTAACACAAAAGGGTGTTTCAAGTGTCTTCCACGAAATTTCTTAAGTTAGTACACATGGATGTCATTGGTCATGTACAAGAAGAAAGTGTCAATGGAAAAAGGTACATCCTTGTGTTGATCGATGATTTCTCTAGGTTTACATGGGTCAGATTTCTAAAGGACAAGTCTGAAGCAGCAAAAAACTTCAAGATTTTTGCTCTCTACACATGCAATTTGAGAAAGGGAGGATTATGAAAATCAGGACTGATCATGGAAGAGAATTTCAAAATGATGTGTTTTAAAAGTTATGTTTGTCTTAGGGAATCCGACATTGATACTCAGCACCAAGGACACCACAACACAACATTGTTGTTGAACGTAAGATCAAAACAATGCAAGAGATGGCTCGGGCAATGATGCATGTAAACAACATCTCAACTCGTATCTAGACAAAAGCAGTCAACACAACATGCTATGTTATAACATGGTGTAGTGACACCAGGTGCTGAAATGACTCCATACGTGATCTGGAAATGGAGTACACCAAACTTGAGTCATTTCCATGTGTTTGGATGTGTGTGTTACATCTTAAATGACAAGGACCACTTGGGTGAGTTTGATGCACAAAATGATGAAGGGATCTTCTTAGGATATGGGTCAAACAACATGGTGTTTTGAGTTTACACCAAGAGAACTAAGATGGTTATGGAATCAATCAATGTCGTCTTTGATGAAAGAAAGAGGTGGGTTGTTGTACCAATTCTATATGACACAGAAAAAGAACACCAGACGTTCAGATAGAAGAACAACTAGCTTATGAGTCTTCAAAATAAAAAGGAGTTCAAGTGCCTGGGAATCATTCCGAATCAGCCATAATTGTTCTCCGACAACTTAACAGGAGGGAAGCATAAGGGTCAACTCTGAAGGTTTTGCAGGATGCAGAAAATGAAGGCTCTCTGACAACGTGGTGGAGAAGAGTGTTTTGGAAGTTTTCCAAAGATCAAAGGGAAGCCCTAGAAATGTTGAGGCTATATAAGGAGTGCTTAGCAACTTGGGAGAGGTTGGACTTCTAGAGAATAAATCAAAAGTTCCAAGTTTTGGGTGTGTGCTTGGTGAATGAAATTGAGTGTGTTTCAACAGCTGCAAGTCTGCAGTGTTGTGTGAACTAGGGAGTTTAGAGAGATTTGCAGCAGCTATAAGTGTGTAATGTTGTGGGGATTTAGGTAGTTTAGAATAGGTTAATGGCAAACCAAATTGTGGTTGTGTTTAAATCTGAGTAAGTAAGACTGTACTTTGTTTATATTATTCTAACTACAAAAGCTTAAAGAATTTTTGTGTGTCTCTCTCTTGCGTTAGCGTTTGTTATACAAGCATTCTCATTCGGCGTCTAACTTGCTTTACAACAATCCCTATGTTGTATTCTCTGTGTTACACAGCGTGTTTCCATTCGGATACTTAGACCACCATTATCAAGGGTTTTTTAAAGGTTTCTTAACTTATTTTATTATTAAAAATTTAAAAAACTCTTAAGAAATCCTACTAAATATTTTTTATTATTAAAATACATTTCTTAACTCACATTTTCTCATATATAATTATTTAATAAAATTTAAAAAACTTAAATAAGATCTCTCCAATAATGTTGCTCTTATACTCTTCACTTTTTCCTAATCACTGAAGCGATGTTTGCAGTAGATTGTGCAATATTTCTAAAAATGGTAACAAATCTAAAAAGTTGGCCAACTTTTGCTCCACACATCGAATAATTTGCTCGTATTCAAACTTTTTATATTATTTATCTGTTTCCTTAATTCTTAGATCGCTAATATAAGCAATGACAAATTTATGTTAATTAGGGGATTCAATTGAACCCTTATTAATTTGGCAGAAAATTCTTTTGACATAAGTAATTTTCCATTAATATCAAATTCAATCATTTTTTTTCTTTGACACCTTAAAAACATTTTCTTTGACACCCTAGATATATATTAGACCAATATTTTATTTTATTGTGATAGTTTGTGAGACTTGAACCCAATAAACCTTGTAAAAAATAAAATTATAAGTATAATATGTATTTTTCTTAAGTAAAGTTGTAAAGTTGCAGGAGAATTACAATAAATTTTTTAATAACATTGTAACTTTAACTGTTGTCACCATTGTTATTGTTATATAGTTATTTTAATTTATTTATGTTTTGACCTCTAAAAAGTATTTTTGGGTCCGCCATTGAATATAAAATAAGTTAAGTTAGAAAGAAATATTTTTTTAAATAAAAGTAATTATCTTTTAAATATTTAATTGTATTTCATATATTTTTGGTATCTCATACACTATAATAATATATCTTTTTTTATAAAGTATAATTTTTAGAAGTTAGTAATTAACAGGTTTTATCCACGTGTCAAATCCAATAAACATAAAAAATTTCATATTTATCTTTATCAAGAAATAGTCATCTTTATTCAAAATCCTAACACAAAAAATAATCTTATTATATAAAATTGAATTTTAAAATTATTCATTAGCTAAATGATTCTACATGACAAAATCCAATGATCAAATACTTTTATGTTCCTTTATATCAAAAACAAATAAAATATATATATTTAAATATTTATAATTATCATAAAATATTTTTAACATTTATTTTTTGAAATGTTGGCTAGGTAAACGTCCTGTAGTAAGAGGAGTAGTTATAAACCCTGTCGACTATCCCCATGAAGATGGTGAAGGGTGATTCAACATAGATTCTACATCTTGGAATCAAGCCATGATCCTGATCTTATCCTAAAAAGAAACCTATCTAACTATCTCTATTTAATATTATAAAATAAAAAATTCGTAAATATATATCTATTATCTTATTATTTAAAATTAAGTTTCAAAAGTTAGTAATCAACAAAAAATTTCCATGTGTCAAACGCAACAATCAAAATTTAAAATCCTATTATATAAAATTAAGTTTCAAAAGTTAATAATCAACGTGATAATTCCACATATCAAATCCAACGATCAAAATTTAATATGTAGCCTATGATATAAAGTTATGTGTTCAGAAGTAATCAACATAATTTATCCACTTGTCAAATACAAGGATTAAAAATTAATCCATATTGTATTATGTATATGTAAGCAATGACCAAACAAACCTTCTTTATAAGTTTGGGGCCATGAGAATAATAAATTATATTATTTTTCATCTATTTTGGTCTGGTCTTTAGATTTTGGAATCCCTAAACATTGTTGAAAAATATGCCTATCTTATAATTTTAGAAGAATAATAATTTTTTCTCAATTTTTCATTTTATATAAAGATGTTTTTTTGAGGAATCCAAAACTTGTGCTTCATTGACATATGGTTAGGTCCGGTCCTGCATCTGTTTATATATACATAACATATACGTATGTAAAGTTTGCACGGAGTATCATTTGTTTTTCTTGGAAAGATAATTTTATATATAGTGAGATCGGTTTAAAGGCATTCTAATAAAATTGATGCTCATAGCTCGAAAAGTGCTTATATGTTTTGTTCGCACTTCAAAACCACGTGATTTTGCACTTGTCTAATGGGTCCACTCCAGCTTTATTTATACATTGCATATAACAAAGTTTAACGTATATTATTTTCATATAAATTATATTTTATTTAGGTAACGGTTTTCAATATATGTTTGTAATCTCCATATTCTTTTTGTTTGCGAGTCCAATAAAAACCAAAATAAGCTCTTTTTATGCGGCCTCTTTCTTTTCTTTCATTTTTCTCGTCTCCGACAAGCCAGCCATAAAAGTTCAAAAGGACATCGTGATAATATGATTGTTGAGTTAAGCCCAAAAATAGGAAAGGAAGAGTTCACTATTGGGCTGCATCCTAAATATTGTCTAGCTTGTAATTAACTAGCAAAAATGTCAATTTTATTTTATATTTATCAAAAATGGTTAATTTAACTTTAAATTTTAAATATAGTTAGTTAAAATTTTAATTTTTATTAAATTTTTTAAAAATTCTCAACTTTGCATTGATTCGGTCAATTGAATTTTTCGCGAATCTTAAATCAAAACTGACTCTGAAATCAAAAGCCAAATTGAGTTTTGAAAGTTCGATTCACTTCTTATCTTCGTTTTGAAGAACCCTTAAGTTTGATTTACTTTTTCTTTTCAAGAATGAATTTAAATTTGTCGGTTCAAATTGTTGTTTTTGATACTTTAAAATGACGAATTTGAGATCATTCTTGAAAGAAAATAGAAAATCAAGTTTAGGGGTTATTCAAAACAAAAATAAAGAATTGAATCGAACTTTCAAAACCTAATTTGACTTCCGATTTAGAATCAATTTTGATTTGAGGTTCGCAAAAGGTTCAATTGGCCGAGTCAACGCAAAGTTGAGGGGTTTTTTAAAAGTCAACAAAAAATTGAAGGTTTAATCAACCACATCCAAAATTTAATGTTAAATCAACAACTTTCAGTAAATACAAGGTTAAATTGACATTCCCAAAAAAAAGTTTGTCCTCATTTCTAATTTATTTTGGGCTCATTCGTATATATATTATAATTACGTTATTATTTAAAAACAAAAGTCAGTTCCAAAAGTTTTTAGATAATAACAAGTCCATTCTAATAAATGGTTCTGAATCGAGTGTTTATCTATGATGTCCATTTCGAGATGAGAGAATCTATCAACAACACTTAATTATTAGAATAATAATTGAATAATCAAATCATCTGACATGATAAAGTTTAATCATCTAGTATGGATCAGTCATTATTTTTGTTGTTGATATATTGGTTATTATTGATGTATTGGTATTGTGTTTAGATAAGTACTTGTTGTTGATTAGATTATTGATTAGTTAGATATCTAATATGATATGAAATGGTTAATAGTTGAATTAGAATTGGAAGTATAATGATTTTGTGTGTCGGTATGCGTATATCTAATGAGTTATAATGACTTGTATTTTGTAGAATGGAGAAGAAGAAGGACCGAGTGAGCAACTACCTATTGGAATGTATTTCATACCTTCCGAGTAGACAAATAATATGAAGATATCAACGATGTGCTATATACGGCAGACGCTGGATTTGTATTATGAAATGCTGCTCCGAAGTCGTGAGATAAAAAGGTTCAAAAATCATACACAGTTCAAGCACATCTTCCATATACCTATGAGTAGAACTCACATGTCAATGGGCATGTGGATGCTCAGTCTACGAACGACAAAGATCGAGACGAGAAATGAAGCATGGTTCATTGTCATCTTTGGAACATGTAATTATTGTGTAATTTTCCAACTGGTACAATTGTACTATGTGATTGTATCCAAAGGATAAGTGTAGTATTATCTAATTACAGGAGGAAGAAGCTGCTGGTGGAGCAGATGAGACACACATAGTAGCTGCTGTTGGAGCTGATGGTACAATTGTAGTAAATGATGTTGGAGAGACGTCTAAAAAGAGGGGAAATAGGTGTCGGAAACGTAGCTATGTGGTGCACAACCCTAATATGGCAATAACTCCTGCAAATGTAAGGCAATGAACTTAGTTTGTTCGTTGGTTTGTATTGGTACAATGTTAAATGTTTAAGTACATACATTACCCGTCGCTGGTTTTTGTTGAATACTTTAATTACATTTTGTTGTTAGTACTTTAACTACCTTATGCTGGGTTTTGTTGGTGTAATTTTAGTACTTTAACTAATTTTTGTTGCTTTTTCTTTAAAATGGTTTGTGGTGAATTGTAATACTACGTAATTCTATGAAAAACAAATACAAAAATCCTACGACATTAACATAAATTTTAAAAAATTTACATAAGGTAGACAACATAAAATTGAATCATTGTAGCTGAGAAATATTGAAAAAAATATTAAACTCAGAAACTTGAATCATGAAAACATTTACCAAATTTCACAAAATCCAAGAGAAATTGAAAACCCTAAATCTTTTTGGAAACCCTAAAGTATGAGAATAAAAAAAATAAAGCATCAAAACTACAATCCGAAGAAGAGACGATAAGCAAAGAATAAAGAGAAGAAGAAGAGACGAGAAACCTAAAAGAAGAAAGGGACCGATGGTTACCTTCGCTTATGTGAAGAGAAAAAACTGAGATATTTAATTTTGGTAGAGAAATTCTAAATCGAGTATGATGAGAGAGAAAATAATTTTGGTTCTTAAAGAGAAAATATTGAATTAAATTTGTTTGCCGCTCTTGTGAAAACAATTGAATTTTTTGGCGCTATACTGAAATTTTATTCCCAAATAATTAGTAGAAGTTATACACAATAAACAATTTTACAAAATTACATAAAGTTTGATTTTTCATGTTTTTCATTAAAAATAGTATTACATATCAAGAATAAAATATTTATGAGTTGTACATTGGATTTCATTATAGTATCTAGCCATTATAAGACTACAATGTATTACAATTGAGTTATCATACATTTACATCACTTCAAATTTCTAAGTAGTAATTACTAACAAAGTAACATTATAAATATAAGTGTTATAGAGTGTTCACAGAAGTATTATAAGTGTTATTTTTTCTAAATATTTTTATAAACTTTTTTATAATTTTTAAAACGGTTTTCAAAAACTTTTGAAATCTTATGAACAACTATAACTTATATAAAATTTTAAAATAATATATTTTAATTTTTCAATATATTTAATTCGTTTAAATATATTGAAAATATCAAATTGGAAAACAATTGTAGATACTTTATAGGCTCCATTAGAACTACATTAATAAATAGTAAATAAGTTTTAATAGCATACATAAGTTTTACAGAATCGAGCATAAAAATCAAAGCATTTCATTATTGAATAGCAAATACACCTATCACTCGTTAGCTCTCCTTCTGTTTTTAGTCCTAGGACCAGTCTTCCTAGCGGATGGAAACTTTTTCGTTCTCCTTCTTCCCTTTTTTACTACTCGGTCTGGTGGTAAGATTTTCATCTTTTCTATCTCATTCGGAACATCCCATACAGACATAGACAACATTAGAAACACAGTGCTACTGTATGCGAGGGACCACAACTCATTCCACTAATACTTAGAACACAACTCCTATTATTGAATTTTCTTACGAGATCTAACCTCCAGCTTATGGTAATGAATATATGCGGCTAATGCGTGTATACAAGGATACTTCTTGATATCGGACACTCTGCAGCTGCAACTCATCGACTCCAAGTTCACAAAATAGGTATTTCCATCACTACCAACTACTTTTATGTCAAAGGTGTTTAGTGACTGGACAATCAACCTCTTAGCAGCAACCCATGAATCATAAATCAAATTCTCCACAAAAGGCACTAATTTGTTTGCATTTGTACCAGTCCCTGACTCTAACCGTCGATCATTAAACCACCTAACAATTGTTTTTAAGATTGTATCGATCATAGGAATTAGAGAGTACTTTCTTGCTTCATTAAACAAACTATTCATTGATTCCACTATATTTCTTGTGTCTATGTTGAATCTTTCTCCCAGAAAATAACACATTGTCCATTTCTCTTTTACTGTCGTCTCTTCCAAGTACATCGCTGTAGATGGAAGTCTCAACATAAACAACTCATAATGATGGTTGAAATCAGCTACAATATATTGCTTACTCATTTCCATGAATTTCCATGCAACTAGGCCTTTGTTGGTATTTGAAGTATGCCCTTTCATATTTTGTGACATATACCATATGTAGTAGCCACAATATGCTACTGGATACACATTACCTATAATACCGATGAGACTAGCATTCCTGTCATTCATAAAGACCAAATCTTTGGAATCTGGTATCTTATTTCAGCATATGGAAAACCATGTCCAACTGGCAACATTCTCTCCATCAAATATACTATACACAATTGGATGTATGTGACGATTAGGATCTTGCACTATAAAAAATACAAGGACACAACCATATCCGTTCTTGAGGAATGTTGCAGCCAAAATTATCACTCTCCTCATCGCCTTGAACCCCTCTATGCTAGCTACCAAAGCAATGAAAAGTACCTTGAATTTCCCATTATCATCACCTCTTACACTTGTGATTGTACCCACATTCCATTTCTTTAGCATATACAAATACGAATGCAGCTTTTTATAGCATTCTTCTGGAGTTTCATGCAAATTATTTATAGCAAGTGCCTTCCCCCTCCTCACTATGGAGTATGATATACACACACTTAATTTTGTATTCAAAAGATCCATTATAACTCTACGAGTTGGCGTGCTCAATTGTCCAAGAAAAGTCACTTGCAAAATAGTTGCAACCATTTGTGGTGTGCCTTGCCTCTTTATGTGGATGCTCTCGTTCTTACTTGCCTGTGAGCATGTATACATCTTTTTGTACTTCCTTATGAAGAACATATCACAATTTCTAATCTGTGATGCTCGTAAATTCCATTTGCAGTGTTTGTTCTTACATTCTAGCACTAAACAAGTTGGTTCCGATTTTTTTTAGCAAAGCAAAAGCTATTATCCAAGGATCCTCTATCTACCACTTCTTGTAATGCCTTCTTACTCGGAAACTCTTAATGCAAACTCAAACCTAAACCGTCATCCCAATCTTCTATGAACTGACTACTTTCTATCATAGGCGCAATCTCAACATCGTCATCACAACTATCTGGACCATCAATACATACATCTCCATATTCAATTCCTTGATCTACACAATTATATCCTACCTTTTCTGGTTCCACATACAATGAAACTGCTCTGGCCGCAATTTCACCATCATTACACACCTCATAGTTCTTACCTACTGAGCTTTGGACAATTCTAGACACTTGTCCTGACATATCTCCAGGCTCTTCTGATCTTGTTTTCAACTCCATAAACAATTTACATCTAGCATTATGGTCATCAACAAACGATAAGTACCCACACACATCCTCATCATTACAAATTTTAATTTCCTCCTCACTTCTGCATCCTCCTCCCAGTATAGGTGCATAAAAACTCAAACGCAATATGACCTTTCTTTCATCTAAACAAATCCTTTTGTAAAGACAATCCTCCATCACCGACAATTTTATATTCTCTTCTACATGATGCATCACTAGACAACTAGCGCAACGTTCGCATTTAAGAAATATGACAACGTTGGCGCTCATTTCATTCTGCCAAAACAAATGTAAAACGGATGTTATCTGATAAGTAATACTACATATTGTTGTACATGGTTACACTAACGTGGTTATACAATCCTGGTTATACTATCGTGAAATCACCTAAAACGGATGGACTCGAGTTACAATTTACAATGCATTGCTATTACACCTACGAATTGCAATGTTTACCATTAACATGTCCTAGTTTACCCAAACTTAGTTCAATTCAACCAACTAAGCATTCATTCTAATGATAATCAACATTGGAGCTCTTTTATACCTTCATGATGAGATATAACTATAGAGATAGACAATTTGACGCAAAATCAGTTTTGCCGGAGGTCATTCCCCTGGAGGCCGAAACTAATGTCGGCACTGGAGCTCGTCGTGCGAAATTGAATAGGAAGAAAAAAATCTATGTTTGTTCATGAGAAAAGAAAAGAAAGAAGAGAAGAGGAACACTACTATTCTATTATTTTGAGTTAATTTGTTGAATTAATTGCTAATTATTTAGAATAAATACAAAAGTCTAATTTCG
Source organism: Lepidium sativum (assembly GCA_023374145.1). Lineage (NCBI taxonomy): Eukaryota > Viridiplantae > Streptophyta > Magnoliopsida > Brassicales > Brassicaceae > Lepidium > Lepidium sativum. Next base: position 43,445 of record JAKUCM010001325.1, on the reverse strand, counting down.
AAATATAACATTTTATTAAAACTAATTTGGTGTTAAGATTATGTATAATATAAAAAGTATTCATTTCCTATATTGTTTAAGGAAAAAGTAATCAAAGTTACACCTCATTCATGAAAAAACAATGAACAAGTAGCACAAAAGTTTTCTTCTTTTCTATTTTGGTCATGTACCAAATAAATTAAAATGAAAAACAATTATATAAAATATCCCACGTATGTCCTTATCGCTTGAACATCTCGTTTATTTTTTCTGACCAACCAAGTAAATATTTACCTATTTATGAATTTCAGTTGTTTAAGATATTTTATTTGACAATATCTTTTGTCCTTTTCTCGGTACTATGTCGTAATCGAGTAAAATTTGAGACATTCTTATCGTCATAAATTAGTTAGAATATAATACTAAAAACTATGTTAAATGTTTTCGTCTTCCTATATATATGCATGAGAGGGAATAATAATACTATACGTATTTTGATATCCGCAACGATCAAGTACGTGAGAGAAACGTTACTAAAATAAAATTGGGATCAACATGTTTATAGAAATAAACATATTCTCGTTGACATTTTTGGATTTGGTGTAACAGAAACTAATATCTGAAATCTCATCATGGATTTTGGATATATTGTTTACTAGTAATATTTTAATGTTGTTCTTACAAGTTACAACTCACCAAGGAGACCATAGATTGTCCGCATAAGATAAATAATATTTGAAGGAAAAAACGGACAAAACAACAAAATTCAACACCCATTCTTATACAACGGCTTTTGATCAAACCGTTAAATTAAGTATGGTTCAAAAACTAGGAATTAATTTGATGATATTTTGAATGAATATCTCGAAATAGTGGGACTTATAGTATTTATTAGAGGATGAATGTACACATTGCCTTTTGTGTCACTGTCCAATATCTTAAATCGCATAATTACATTCACAAACACCTTTGTTTGTCACCCACCACCAAAACCCTCTCTCTCTTTTCTTTTTTATTCTAAAAGCTCTGTTCTTCAGTAAAAGTTTAATTTTTTTTCGCGTGCGAAGAAGAATACTCCACGAAGAAAGTCTTGAAATTTCGGGAGTTTGATTCAAAGGGTCTAAAAAGAATCTATTATCCATTAAAACCAGTTTTGAGATTTCTGGATCTCGTTGAAGGGGTTTTCCAAGGTTTTTCTGTTCTTCGTCTTTTGATGGGTGCGGGTCACTCGGGTCTTCACAATGATTTATTGTCGTCGTCGTCTTCATGTTTTAGGGATCGGAATCTGTTGTTAAAGCCTGGTTTAGGTGATTTGCCTGAGGCTTGTGTGGCTTTGATTGTTGAGAAGTTGGATCCTGTTGAGATCTGTAGATTCTCGAAGCTCAATAGAACATTTCATGGAGCTTCTTGGGCTGATTTCGTTTGGGATTCGAAGCTTCCTCCGAATTTCAAGGCTGTTCTCGAGAAAATCCTTGGTGGGTTCCCGGAAAATATTCAGAAAAGAGACATTTACGCTTGTCTTTGCAGGATTAACTCTTTCGATGAAGGCACCAAGGTTCGCTTTCTATCCTCTCTGTATCTTTTCCATGAAGGACACTTAGGAACATAAAAGTTGCGATTTTTACCCAAAAATTTCAAACTTTTTTCAATTGGGAATTCTCAGTTTGTTTTCCGAGAAAATGATTTTATTCCAGAAAGTTTACACGAATTCTATTGATTTATGCAGAAGGTATGGTTAGATAAACGAACCAGTGGTGTTTGTCTATCAATCTCAGCTAAAGGATTATCGATTACAGGCATTGATGACCGTAGATATTGGAGTCATATCCCCACTGATGAATCTCGGTGAGATTTCATTGATCATTGCGGAATTTTCTCTGCTTGATTCTAATTGCTTAACTATCACTCACTCAAAATTTTCAAAAAGTATGCTTCTTTTTTTAGTAACGTGCTTGGTTCGATTGCCTAACACCAGCTCTTCAAAAGTGTGCTTTGTTATCCTTATTCTGTGTGTTAATCATGTATCTTCATATACAAACTTGTCGTGTATCTTTGTTCACTGATATCTTATTGAAAGCAAACAATTGTTATTGCTTCTTGCAGGTTTTCATCTGTAGCTTATCTCCAACAAACCTGGTGGTTCGAAGTTAATGGGGAAATCGATTTCCCATTCCCGGTCGGAACCTACAGCATCTTCTTCAGGCTTCAACTAGGCCGGTCAGGTAAGTGGTTTGGTAGACGGGTCTGTAACACTGAACAAGTCCATGGTTGGGACATTAAACCGGTTCGGTTTCAACTCTGGACCGAAGATGGTCAATATTTCTCATCTCAATGCATGTTAACCGAGCGGGGAGACTGGATTCAGTACCACGCCGGAGATTTTGTCGTCCGGGAATCGAAAAAGTCATCGACAAAGATAAAGTTTTCGATGACTCAGATCGATTGTACACATACCAAAGGCGGGTTATCTCTAGACTCTGTAGTAGTATACCCGAGCTCCTGTAAAGACCGGTTGAAGCCGATTTAGTTTTTCAATCGGAGTCGGTTTAGTGAGAGGTTAAAGCTGGTTTTTTTTTTTCTTTCTTTCTTTAGCCTTCTTCTACAGAAATGTAGTTAGAGCTTTTCTTATGATTACCAGCTTTTTTTTGGTAACTTAATCGAGTTTTGAAGTTGTAAACTGTTATAATATTTAGTGGTTATAAAACCAAACCATTTGTTACTCAAGTCATAATTTATGTGTTACAAATTTTTATTTTTGTTGATAATGTGTTCTAAAGTTAAGAACTCTGTTGATGAACGTGAACTTTATAGGAATTGTTCTGCAATAATTGATTTTTGATGTAATTATAGTACAAAATTAGTTGTTGCAGAAGTGATTAGAAAGAACTAAATTATTATAGTCCAACGACCCAGGAGTAGACCAGCGATAATCCGGTTGATGAATACCTCGTGAAATTGAACCGGTTATATGGAAAAGATTTTTGAACCGGGATTTGTTTTCCTCTCGCAAAGTTCATCTCTTCTACCTGTTACAGAGAACAGGGCAATGATCTCATAACTCCATTCTCTCAAAATTTTAATCTCTTATATACAAACCTATTAATGAAACTTGATATTCCAAATTTACTCTTAATGAAATTATCCAAATTAATTATTTTAAAAAAAAAATTATGTTTCTTCTCTCTCATCTCTATCTCTCTCCTCATCTCTACCTTCTCTCTCCTCTCAATCGGGTTCGGTTTCACGGGCGCCGCCGGGGGGTCTCGACTTGCAACGCCGCCGGCTCCGACGTGCACCACCGCCGCCTCCGCCGCCTCTCCTGCCATTACCGTCGTTTGTTAATCTCCACAGCTTCATTATTGATTTGCCTCTTCACTTTGGGCATAAGAAGGTGGATTTCAAATTGAAATTGATAATTTTGCTTTCGTTATTGGTAGAATCTGGGTCGAATAAGACTTAAGATTGGTAAGATAGACTGGGGCTAGACTGAAACATAGAGCAATTATTGATTTAGAACTAGAATCAAGCGAACGAATTTCAGTTGATAACAGTTTCCGCGATAGTACAACTAGTATAACTAGAATCAGTTATACATAACTGAATGAGTTGTACATTCTTTAGTTGCATTTCTGCATTGCGCTGATGTTTCAGCTTAATTAGTTGATTATTTGGTATAATCTAGCTCTAATAAGACTTGGCATTGGTAACAATTGTAATGTATAGGCTGAAACATAGCGCACTATAGATTTAGAACAACCTAAATGATCGATGGAATCTGAGTTGATAAAAGTTGGTTTCTGCGATAGTTAAACTAGTATAACTAGAATCAGTTATACGGTTATGACTAGTTATACGTAACTGAATCAGCTGTACATTCTTTAGTTGCATTTTTGCATTGGGTTGGTGAAGAATCTTAATTTCATAAATTATAATAATATTTTGTTGGTTATTTGGTAGAATTTTAAGACTTGATTGAAATTGAATATGGCAACAATTGGGTGAAACGTGGCGTAAAACTGGTAGAACTATATTAGTTATACAAGTAAAACTGGTAGAACTACATTAGTTGTACAAGTAAAACTGGTAGAACTACACTAGTTATACAAGTAAAACTGGTAGAACTACATTAGTTGTACAAGGAAAACTGGTAGAACTACACTAGTTATACAAGTAAAACTGGTAGAACTACACTAGTTATACAAGTAAAACTGGTAGAACTACACTAGTTATACAAGTAAAACTGGTAAAACTGGTATAACTACATTAGTTATACAGAAGTTAATCAATTTTTTTGTTTGTTTTAGCAGGGCATTATGAACAACAAAGTCGTGATATGGTTTAAATGCAACAACCGTAATAGTTGTATATTGATGAAGCACGCGGTAGAGGATATCACTTTGTCGATGATTGAAGAATGTCTATATCAGAGGCTTGGTTTAGATGAAAGTAAGGTTAAATTACAGTTGAGGTTCTACCGACCTACGGTCAGAGATGAGGTTGAAGTGAGTATCTGTGATGATGTGGATGTGTGTGGTTATCTAGCCTACATTGATGAATATAATCGTAGTACCGCAACATTGTTCGTGGATGTCATAACTAGATCGGAAGAACCAGAGGAAAGAATGTTGAGACAAGTGTCGATAGCAGTTCAAAGCTCTGTTGGTTGTAATGATGGTGAGGGAGGAGCAACTGCTATTACAGTATATTCTCCACCAGTTAGAGAGAATGAAATTGAGCCAGTCGATGGAAGTCTGGATATTAGTGTTGAGAGATCGGATATTGGTGATGTCTATGTAGAACGTCCACCCGCTGTAGAGAGTAGTGAGTTTGCAGAGGAATGGGAAGACGGCTTAGGTTTGAGTTTGCATCAAGAATTTAAAGATAAGAAGACATTGCAAGAAGTTGTGGATAGAGGATCATTTGCCAACAGCTTTTGTTTTGCCATTAGAAGATCTGAACCAAGTCGGTTGTGGATTGTATGTAATAAAGATGGCTGCAAATGGGGTGTACGAGCATCAAAGATTAAAAATATGGATATTTTTAGGATTATAAAGTACACAAAGATGCATACATGCTCTCGGGCTAGTCAGAGCGAGAGTAGTGGCACAAAGAGGCACTGCACGCCAGAAATAGTTGCAAGTGTCTTGCAAGAGGATTTTCCTGGACAAATGAACACTCCAACTCCTAAAGTTATCATGGGTCTTGTGACGACAAAAATTGGAGTGAGTATATCGTACTCCACCGCGAGGAGAGGGAGAAAACTTGCTATTGATGGGCTGCGTGGCACTCCAGAAGAAAGCTACAAGATGATACATTCCTATTTATACGAGTTACAGAAGGCAAATGCGGGTACAGTAACAGATGTGCAAGTAGATGAGAATGGGAAGTTCAAGTACCTTTTCATAGCTTTGGGAGTTAGCATCGAGGGATTTAGAGTGATGAGGAAAGTGATTATTGTAGATGCAACATTCCTCAAAAACGGATATGGTTGTGTGTTAGTTTTTGCGATTGCCCAAGATCCTAATCGACACCATTATCCAATTGCGTATGGTGTACTAGATGGAGAGAACGATGCTAGTTGGACATGGTTTTTCCAGACTTTGAAGACAGTTATACCAGATTCTTCCGAATTGGTATTTGTAAGTGATAGGAATGCAAGACTCATCGGCGCCATAGGTAATGTGTATCCAGAAGCCCATCACGGGTACTGCATATGGCATATGTCACAAAATGTGAGAGCTCATGCGTCTAGTACCAACAAAGCTGTTGTTGGTTGGAAATTCATGCAGTGTAGTCGACAGTACACAATTGCCTATTTCAACCGCGAATATAGTTTATTTATGAGAAGATTTCCGACTGCAGCCAGTTATTTGGAGGAAAGTACTGTGAAGGAAAAGTGGGCTAGGTGTGTCTTTCCGGGAGAAAGGTATAATATCGACACAAGAAACAATGTGGAGTCTATGAATAGTGTGTTTAATGAAGCAAGGAAGTTCTCCCTAATACCCATGCTTGATACAATCCTCAAAAACATTTGCGAAGTGGTTTTGTGAACGTCGGATGGAAACAACGAAAGGTACAATTGAAAACAAATTGGTGTCATTTGTGGAGAACATAATGCATGATTCATGGGCTGTTGCCGAGAGGTTGATTGTGATGGCGCTTAACACCTTTGAATTCGATGTCGTCGGTAGTGATGGGAAGAATTATTTTGTTTGCTTGGAATCGAAGAGCTGCAGTTGTAGAGTGTTCAACATCGAAAAGTATCCGTGTATCCATGCGTTGGCTGCATTCATTCGTTACCATAAGATGGAACCTCGACCTCGTAATATCTCATTACATGAGCTTTGTTCTAAATATTATTGGTCCGAGTTGTGGGCACTTGCATATACCAGGTCTATTTTGTTGGTGCCCGAGATGTCGCAGTGGGATGTTCCAGATTACATCAAAGACAATGAAATCAAACCACCTGACAGGATTATTAAAACGGGAAGAAGAAAAGTGAAAAGGATGCCATCGGTAGGAGAGACACGTCCAAGATCATCAAACATAAGGAGGCCGAGACAAAGGTTCCAATCGCCAATATTCAGATACCTAGCAGAAGATGAGGTCAATCAGTGATTTGTTGAGTATTTCCCATTATTCGTGAAACTTGTAAAACTAGTAAAACTACTGTATTTCCTAATAGCTTTATGGCTCTCTCTGGAAAATGTATGTATATGTGTAAAACTCGTGAAACTAGCAAAACTAGTTTATTTCCGAATAACTTTATGGCTCTCTCTTTTTATTTTTATAGTTTTCAATTTTTCTACAAAGTATATATATTCATAATCTCATCTTTTAAACATGCCCAGACTTATATTTTGTTCTTTCTCAGAATGAAGAAAAAAAAAGAAAAAAGAAAAACATTCTCATAATTTGCCAAAAAAAAACGATCTCATAATTTACCAAGTTTTAACGTATATGTTATATCTTTCTAAAGCGGCCACAAAGAAGACATAACATCTTCTTGTGAAACTTAATTCTTATAAGTAAGATAATCTATAATGAAACTTGATTCTTATAAGTAAAATATTCTTATAAGTAAGATATTCTTATAAGTAAGATAATGTATAATGATGTTAAGATGATTATGTTTTGTTTATATAGTGATGAATGACTCTATATATAACTTAAAAATAAAATTAAAATAAGTTTTTTTAGACATAATTACATTCGTCCACCTTATTCCTTATAGTTTTAGTGTGACTTTCTAAGTTAACATTGGTGTGACTCTCTAAGTTCTACGAATATATATTTATTCTAGAATTTAAATACACAAAACACTTAGAGTCATTAGTTAATTGATTATTATTCACTGTACAACTAAAAAATAAATTTATAAGGTTATGTATAACTAAATGTTATGCAAAATCATCGAAAGTATAACTAGTAGTAATTTAGTATAACTGCCAACTAGTAGTATAACTAGGTCGAAAATTGATACTTTTTCGTTTGGCGCCCAGGTCTGAAAATTTTGTGGGGACACGTGCAGACCTAATTTTTTGGGTATATAAACAAAAAAAAGATTTTTCTCTCTCCTTCTCACTTTTTCCTCTCCTCTCTCGCGGCCGAAATCCTCTCATCTCATCTCTCTCGTTTTCTCTCCTCTCTCAACCATTTCTCCTCTCATCTCTTGAAATCTTCTCTCATTTCTTGTCTACTAGATTATCTATCCTCTCCCCTCTCCAAATCTTCTATCATCTCTCTACTTCTTGTCCCATAGTAAGTTATCCTCTATTGTTAGGGTTTGTAGAAAAAAATTCGGGATTAGATTTTAGATTCGTCTATTATGATTATGTTTTTCTTTTCTTTTAGGTCTTACATGGTGTCTTGGACCGAAGAGGACGACACCGACTACTCCGAGGAAGAAACCCGTGAGATGTTTAGGAGAATTGAATACGTCATAGATACTGAAGGGGGAATTCCTCATGAATGTCCATGTGGTGATGCTATCACCGTGGAAAGAACAAATGAACATGCCCAGAACAAGATCTATTTCAAATGTCGGGTGTATAAGGTACAACGATGCTGTTTAGTATAACTAGTATTACTTCTGTACTATGACTAGTGAAGTTGTTTAGTTTAGTATAACTAGTATAACTAGTAGAACTGATGTTGTTTCCACCGACAGAACGATGGTCTCCACAGGAAAATAAGTTGGGATCAAGCTATACAAGGAGAGTGTGAGAATCTGAAATATGATATCCATGAGATGGAGAAAAAGATAAAGTTGTACAAGGCAGAGGTGGCGATGCTGAAGAAGGAGATGTGGGAGCAAAATGCAGTTGTTGTTAAGCTTGTGGAGAGGGTCGAAAAATATTTCGGTCCTTTGTAAGATTGTCAAAATTCAAGTTATTTTAGTATAACTTGTATAACTAGTATAACTGATGTTGTTTTAAGCATAATAATATTTAGCGTGATGTTAGACTTAATGATGTTTGAGACATATAAACATAAAATTTAACACTTAATGATGTTTGAAAATATAAACATAACACTAAATAAATTAAAGAGTTAATGCAAAATGAGTTTCTAACTTAAATGAGTTGTACATTGCTTAACAGAAAATGCTAAATTAAGTTTTTAACTTAAATGAGTTCAAACATTCCTCGCCCTCGCCCTCGTCACTGCCGGACTTGGGTTGGACCCCGTTGTGCATTTACTTGTTCGCACATATACATTCCTAATACCTCCACGAGTCCCTAGCAGCCTACAGTTGAACAGTCAAGCAAGTTAAACAAGTTATACTAGTTATACTTTTTATACAAGTTATACTAGTTATACCTGGCTAACAGCGGGTGCAGCATCAACGGGTGGAGCATCAGATTGATCACGTACATCATGGGGTTCATTATCACCACCAGCACCCTGTATTTGAACAATAATTCAAGTTATACAAGTTATTCGGGTTATACAAGTTATACTTAGTTATACTAGTTATACTTAGTTATACTAGTTATACCTGTTCCAGCAATGTCACCCTTCTCTTTAACCGATCCACCTCGTCTGTTAATGCCTTCAGCATATCAGCAACCTCAGCTTGATTCGAAGCGGAAGGCGGAGGCATGGCTTTTCTCGGAGTAGAAGGCGGAGTTGGGGATTGGGTCGGAGCAGAAGGAGAAGTAGATAATCTTGCTTCCACATCCTGGTTATACATGGCTTCAAACAAGATTCTCTTCCCAGCCCGGATACATTCTCTCCAGCTTTCAACCTCAAGATCGTGAGTTTCCTCATCCTCCTCTTCGGTCATTTCAGCCAGCAAACTGCACTCTTCATCCGTGCGTGGAGAGAGGGTACTGAAAATCTCCTGCAAAACAAATCAATCAACGACTAACTCTGATTAGAAAAATTAGAAATCACAGAGTATAACTTGCTAGTTGTACAAGTTTTATGGAAAATATAGTATAACTAGCAAGTTATACTAGTTATACTACATAATATACTACATAATCATTAACTAACCGTGGTTTTGTCAAGGAGTTTGTTGATTGTTGGGAAGGAATATCCCCTCATGTTGGGTTGCTGGAAATGGGACCTGCACATCTGAGGACACCTAGGGTCTGCGTCTGGAATTGCCTTTCGGCAATTACGGTACAACGTCGGTATTGACTCAAAAGCCAATAACTACAACCACAAACATATGCGTAAATGTGAGAAAACCACACAATAATTACATATCATAAACTAACAAATAGAAACTAACCTCGAGAGGAAGTACGAAACCAGGGATAGCCCAAGTTGTACCCGAGACCGTGCCTCCGAAATGGTTCATCGTATGCTCGATCTCGTGGAGCATGTTTTCGAAGGTCCATCTGCCCCAAGGGAACCTGTTGCAGAAATCCAGATCATCCACAGCCCTCAATAGGAAGCTATCGATGGGCGTTGCATCTGTTCCGCCCTTGGTCGGCGAGTGGATGACATGACAGAGGAAGTACAAGACTAACATCTTCAGTCGTTTGTCGTCCTGTGTAAGAGGTCCCCAGTTCACCAGGATATCCTCCACATCCTCCTTCCTGACACTCCTCCCCAAGTGCCCCAAATAGTTCCTCCTGAACCTCGTACTTCCAGCAGTTTCCCGAAACGCTGTCGTCTCATACATACGACAGTTTAACCCAGAGATCAGCGCATGCTCTCTAAGCCCATACCGCACCGGGACCCCGTTCACAATAAACCAAACTTCACGTTTGGTCTCCGTCCGAGCGGTTCTAAGAAGCAACATCCACATGCCCATGCTCATGTGGTTTTTCTCCATGGGCATGTGGAATATATGCCTGAACTGCGGGTGGTTCTCGAACCACGCCCTCTCCACATCACTCAGTGGAGGCTGCAACCCCTCAAAAAACTTCTTCGTCTGCTTCACATAGCAACGAGTGGAGATCTTGACCTTTTTGGTGTACTCCGTTGGATTGAAGTACATCCCGGTAGGGAGCTGGGCAGTCGGTCCTTCATCCTGAAACACACAAACATATTTTCAGCAATCAACGCCACAGTATAACTACATAGTTGTACTAGTTTTACAAAAAATGTAGTATAACTAGCAAGTTTTACTAGTGTTACGACAGAGTATAACTAGCTAGTTGTACTAGTTTTACGAAAAATATAGTATAACTAGCTAGTTATACTAGTATTACGACACAGTATAACTTGCTAGTTCTACTAGTTTTACGAAAAATACAGTATAACTAGCAAGTTATACTAGTTATACGATACATTATAACTTGCTAGTTCTACTAGTTTTACCAAAAATACAGTATAACTAGCTAGTTATACTAGTTATACTTACTGTTCTGCCTTCGATGAATATGTCATCCATCGGTTCGTCTTCATTGTGTCCTCTCCCACTGCCTCCTGTGCTCGAACCTCCTCTTGTTCTAGCCATCATTGCAAGGCATTATACAAAACATAATCAATTTATGTGTATTTAATTGAGCAAATGATTGATGCTATATAGTTTTCCTTATGAGACTCGTAAGGAAAAAAAACACAATCCTATATATGTGAGTTTCTCCTCTGTACAATAGATTCCTATGTGATCGGTTATGGACTCTGTACAATATTTAAGTACACAAATTATAAACGAAATGGTCTCTTCCACAATTTTTGCATTACAAGGGCGTGTGAGCGGTCCTAAGAAACGAAATGAAATGGATAAAGATGAACTCTTCCATTTTTACACTCTGTACCAAAAACCAACACCCAAATCGATTAAAGCATATGGGAAGAGCAAAGATATGAACTGAAACCTATAAGGAAGGTTTACCTTCGATTGGAGATGAGTTTGGTTGAGATACTAGTGAAATCAAAGGGAGATTCCGAGTAGATTTCCGAAGTTTGGTTGCGAAAATTTGGGAAGTTGTACGAGGTTCAACCAGTTTGCCGAAAAATCAAATGGGAGTTTGAAAATTTTGGAGATTTGTGAGAGATATAGAGGAAATCGTCCGAGGAAATCGCGAAAAATAAGAGGGAGAGTGGGAGAGGAGTTGAATTCGGGAATTAGGGTTTAGTGGGTCGATTTGGGCGGGTCGATGGGTTTGGGTCGGGTTTTAGGGTTTGGGTCGGGTTTTAGGGTTTGTGTCGGGTTTGGGTCGGGTTTTAGGGTTTGGGTCGGGTTAAATTGATTTCGGTCCGGTTTAATTGATTTGGATCAGATTTACGCGAATTTCCTCTGGTTTATGATAATTTCGCGGGGGTAATGTAGTTAATTTGCCATTTATTCAATTTTTTTTTTTTTTTAAATTCAGTTTATTTTTTGGCTGGGTTTTGAGATTTGTAAGTGAGGAAAGGGGTGTTGTAAGACAATAAGAGAAGAAACGAATAGCTCAGCTGAAGAATTGATTGTGCTGAAGATGAATTGGCGATCGATTTCTCTCAATCTGAAAGCTTTGACATCGGTTCAGCCTCATCTCTTGGAAACAGGTACTCTTAGAACTGATTTGCTCTGTACCCTTTCTGACTTCTTGTCTAGCTGCGACTTTTCTGCTATTAGCGATGGGAAAGAATGTTTCAAAGAGAGATTACGAAGTGGGATTATTGATATCAAACCAGATGATGCTGTTGATTTTTTTCCAGAGATGATTGGGTCTCGTCCTCTTTCTACTCTCATTGATTTTAGTAAATTGTTTGGTGACATTGCCAGAAAAAAACAGTACAAGCTTGTGTTAGATTTTTGTAATCGAACGGGATTTCACATAACATCTACACTCTGAATATTATGATCATTTGCTTATGTCGCTGTTGTAGAACTCGCTTTGCTTATTCTGTTTTGGGAAAAGTCATGAAGCTCGGGCATGAGCCTGATACGACCAGTTTAATACTCTTGTCAATGGACTCTGCCTCGATGGTAAAGTGTTGGAAGCTGTGGGATTAGTCGATAAAATGGTGAGAAACGGATGTCAACCCGATGTGGTTTCTTATAATTGATTGTCAATGGAATATGTAAATCAGGAGATACTTCTTTGGCCTTAAATTTTCTAAGAAAGATGGAAGAAATAGATGTTAACGCTGATGTATTCACTTACAGTACTATCATTGATAGTCTTTGTAGAGATGAATGCATAGATGCTGCAATCAGCCTTCTCAATGAAATGAATACGAAAGGTTTCAAATCTAGTGTTGTTACCTATAATTCTCTTGTGCGAGGTCTTTGTAAAATCGGTAGATGGAATGATGGTGCACAGTTGTTAAGGATATGTTGAGTAGGAAAATTATCCCCGATCTCATAACTTTCAATGTATTAATTGATGTTTTTGCCAAAGAAGGGAAGCTTCTGGAGGCAAACGAATTGTACAAGGAGATGATCATAAGAGGTGTTTCTCCTAATACTATTACTTATAATTCCTTGTTGAATTGGTTTTGTATGAATTCCTTGTTGAATGGGTTTTGTATGCAGAACCGCCTTAGCGAGCCAACAAGATGTTGGATATTATGGGTAGGAATGATTGCCATCCTAATATCATGACTTTTACAAGTCTCTTAAAAGGATATTTTAAGGCGAAAAGGTTTCTGGATGGTATGAAACTCTTCTGCGAGACTTCAGAGAGAGGATTGATTGCCAATACAGTTACTTATTGCATTCTTGTCCAAGGGTTTTGTCAATCCGGGAAACTAAAGATCGCGGAGGAACTTTTCCAAGAAATGGTTTCACGCGGTGTTCTTCCTGATATTATGACATATGGTATTTTGCTTGATGGCTTGTGTGACAATGGGAAGCTTGAAAAGGCATTGGAAATATTTGAAGATTTGCAAAAGAGTAAGATAAATATTGATATTGTTATGTATACAATCATCATTGAGGGGATGTGCAAGGGGGGAAAGGTGGAAGATGCACGGAATTTATTCTGTAGTCTACCTTTTAAAGGACTGAAGCCTAACGTTAACACATACACCGTAATGCTTGCAGGATTATGTAAGAAAGGGTCCCTGTCTGAAGCAAACATCTTACTTGAGAAAATGGAGAAAGATGGAAATACGCCAAACGATTGTACATACAACACACTTATCCGTGCACATCTACATGCTGGTGACTTAGCCATCAGCTAAATTTATTGAAGAAATGAAGATTTGTAGGCTTTTAGCGATGCTTCCACTATCAAGATGGTTATTGAAATGTTGTCGAGTGGTAAATTGGACAAAAGCTTTCTGAATATGCTTTCTTAGCTGGTTTGGTGTATTTTATTATTGTCTTAGAGCATTGAAAAGGCTTTTAGGCTTGGTTAACACTCAGGAATTGTCTCAGCAAAGGTTAGTTATGTATGCCAATACTTGGTCTACTAAACTAAACATGTTTTAAAACTGATTGATCACTAAAACAAATTGCCTATAGATACAGCTCACATGTGGATCAGTCAAGTATGTCTTTGATCAGTACATGAACTTATGAGGGCAGCTACTATTGATGCTAAAGAAGCAAGATGAGACTAATATGTCTGTAGGGAGAATTCTTGGTGGTCTGCAATCAATGGTAGAAAGCATGCCCACGCCTTTAGAATCGACCCATCAAATTAACATACACAGGGCACATGGTGCCAATGGTGAGTCAATAAGGTTCATTGTTGGAGAGTTTTCAGAGCCAAAAATGCCATCACTAAAACTTAGAAACATTCTTTTGCATAATTATATGTGCAGGTTCAAAGAACCGGCGAGATCTCCTGAAGTTACCGTTTGAGAATAACTCGGGCTTAATAGCTAACCTCTGTTAATGTTTAGATGCAGACTTATGGTTTGTCCTTTTGCCTTGACATCTTTTCAAAATGGCATCTCTTCTCTTTTATATTAAAACTAGGTAAATACCAGCGCCATGTAGCAGAATTATTTTTTGAAGATTATTTTGTAAAGTTGATGTGATAGTTAAAAGTTTAAAAGAGTTTTGAAAAATGTGAAAGAAAGAAAAAACAATATTGATGTTAATGGTATATTTACAGGTTATAAGCAAATATCTTACTTTCTAATAGAGCACTGTATCTTATTTGCATCAGAATTTGCAATAACTCACAGCAAATCCAGAACGAATTTTACCCTTAAGCAAAGTAATAAGCTATTAAGAATTTATTTTTTTCCATACTACAGTATCACCTATAAGATCGTACAGATTATATAAGAGTACAAGTAAGAAGCAATAAGAGTACAAGTTAAACACATGTGGAGCCCAAACAGAAGGAGCCATGATCTCACAAAGGTAACTACATTCCAGGTTCGTGAGGCCTTCACCAAACAATTACTCAAAAGACATGCCATAGAGATTATGTTTATTCTTGGTAGCTGCTAGTTCTCTTCTAGCTCTAGCAACACTATCTATCTGCAAGAACCAAGAATCCATAGCACACTCTCACTCAGGATAAAAGCAAAAAGAGATCTGTAGAGGAAAACACGCATAGAGGGACAAATAAAATCCATACTCATTCTCTCTTTGCAAACTCCTTTTAACATTTACTCCTCGGGGTGAACAGTCCATGTCATATCTGATCGACCAAGTTTTGGTCAGAAATGGCAAAGATTTGAAACTAATACCTCAGTCTAAAGTGCAGAGTGGTGGAGACGATGTCAAGGTCAGACTTGTATTTGTGCTCGTTTACACCAACAATGAACATGGGAGCGTCCTTACTTGGGCCAGAGATGACAATCTTCTTGGCACCACCCTGAAAAAAGAAACAAGTCACTCATTTAGTCAAATGATTGTATAAGCCATGGTGTTCTCAGTCATAGGTTGCAACAAACCTAAGCACATGGACACATTTATGAGAATGCTAAACATATATGTATCGAAATCAAATAAGACAAATCTTCAAGTGAGCAACAACTTTGTTCTTGTCAGTCAAGACACCAGCAGACTCGACTCTCCAGCCTCAGCCCATCGGATATCCACAAAGGTTCCTTCACAAGTACCAATACTACTCATTAGATTGGTATTCGCAATAGCTTGTGTATATATAACACTCAGTGGATCGTGCGATGTACCTGATGCGGAAAGTAATGACTGGGCTTGTCGCCAAATAGAAGGGTTTTCTCATCCTTGGTCTTAAGTTCATTGTGCTTCCATTTATCGTGAACACTATCGTACTTGAACATGTAGGTCTGCAACGTTCAAACACAGTGTAATCAATCACATCGTTCAAACAACACTCAAATCGTATGTTAATAATTAAAGGCCAACTTATAACATTACAAATACATCCATATAATACTTAGGTCCACAAGATTATCTGATTAGCAAAACAATACGGAAAATGTAATCTAAATCAAGTTTCAACGATCTGAGCTAAATAAAAAAACTTAAAACTCACATGCATAAACGTGAGTATAATGATTCAATCCTTTAGTTGGAAGAGAAAATGGCTATCACAACATAAATTGTAGGATATGATGGTGATAATACACTATTATATCACTTTACTAAGTAATATTAGCCACATGATAATGGAATATTTATGCATAACAAGGTTAATCAATCTCAATTATGATTACCTGCATTGTCCTTATTATCAATGACTCTTTTCACTAAAGCATCACAAACACATTCTGCAGCCATTCTGTAACCTCACAAACCAGAAAAGGAAAATTAGAAATTAATGTCAATAATGGAAGAAGCTAATACGACGTAGTCAGTAGCAGACCTGCTACAATTGTATAAGGTAAATCTTAGAAGCAACAAGCTTTTCTGCTTCCCTCAAAAGCTCATCGGTCAAGAGAACAAAAAGTAGTTCCATGTCCAATCTCATCATCTTGAACTTCCGAGATGTCTGAAAATCAAATCAGATACAAGAAATGAGAAAGAGCGACATAAAACACATCAAGCCAGAATGTTGCAGGGAACGCGTACATACTAACAAGAACTTTAGCTGCAGGGTTGTCAAAGTGAAGTGACTTGAGACTAGTCAGAAAGCATATAAACCTAGGAAATCAGAAAAAAACTTATACTGAGCGAGGCGAGATTATAGAACAGGTCATGACGAGAAAATGGAAAACCTTCAAGGAAAACAACCTTAATCCTTGAATGAGAACAAGTAACCGTGTCGAGTTCTGGTTGTTCCAGACGGACAAAGCCTTCTTGAGTGATAATATTTGATCATCATCAGGACCAATAATGCTACATGGCGTAAAATCCTCATCATTTGGTCCAAAAGCAAAATCTGGAGGATCCATTGCATACTCTAAGTTGTAAATAACATGCCCTGCCAAAATAAGAGCAAGAAAAGTCGAAATCTATTCCATTCAAATTCCTGATCTCTTCCATCACATTCCCATCCGTTACTTCTTATTTTCTCTCTCAAAATTAGAATTATTTTAACAAACCGACTAAGAACAACATTATTGGAGAGTCCTTATTAGAGTTTCTTAAATATTATTAAATGATTATATATAAGAAAAAGTGAATAAAAAATATATTTTAATAATAAAATAATAAAATAAGCTAAGAAACCCATTAAAGAGTTTCTTAAATAAGAAACTTTCATATGATTTCTTAAGAGTTTCTTAAATTTCTAATAATAAAATAAGTTAAGAAACCCTTATGAAACTTTTGATAATGGTGACCTAATAGCAACTTGACAACTTCCTTTTCTTTAATATTTTAACATTTATTTAATTTTTATAGTTTATTATTCAGCAAAAAGACTACAATACGTGTCTCTTTCTTCTTTCCTATATCCAATAACAATTTGCCACCTCACACTCTCGTTTCTTTTTTTACGTTTCAACTGAGTTGAATCCGTATCAGCTTTAAAATATTTTTCAACATCCTATTGTCTAAATTCAACAGTTGAATCTTTTTTAAACACCTCCACTATAGTCTTATATATATATATATAATATTTGCAGTCAAATGTTTATGGTCCATGCAGACTCTAAAACCAAATTTGTTGATACTATGATCTCTGGTCAGCCCTTCAATACTGCATCTCTAAACTTCAACACAAGCGAATCTTAGAGCATGATCAACCATGAGACCCTCATGGTCTCTTAAAAAAATAAATAAATAAAAAAAAAATTGTAAAAAACGGAACCAATACGGGTTCGCCACGTGGCGAACCCGTCTCTTAAATAAGGGATGCAAGAGACGAGTTCGCCACGTGGCAAACCCGTATTGGTTCCGTTTTAAAAAAAAAAAAATTTTTTTTTTTCTTTTTTAAAAGACCCTTGAGGGTCTCACTGTTAAACATGGTCTTATGGTATTAATTTTTCTCTTTCATGAAAGGTTAGCGTTTGACTTTTCTTCGTAGCTTAATTGAACTGTCAAAATTTTACTTACATGCAAAGTCGCTGGAAAATCTTTTGGCTTACCACTAATATTCAATATCATAGGCAAAACTATAGTATGCAAAAACACAGTGCAAGGGTTGCATTTGGGGGCTATCCACATTTCAGCTTCTGCAACAGATTTTTCTGGAGTGGAAGACGAGAAACTTGTTGGAATTATTTTATTCCATAAACCTAAACATGCCAGTTCCTGATTGATATAAACGTAAACGGAAGCATACCTTTTGGATCCATAGCTTATGATCTGAATTTTAGGGAATATGGCTCTTCAACCCTGAATAGCCTGAGGTCTCTGTTGATGGGATGCAGAGAGTTTCTGAATCTGATTAGGGTTGTTCTGGGACCATAACCTTTCTATTTATATATAGAGGTAATTTCTAATTTTGTCCTTTATCAAATTAGAAATTACATAATGTATCCACAATTATTTTTTCATAACACTTATGCCCTAGTCAATTACTTTATACCAAAGTGACCACATAAGTTTTGACTTCTTAGATAATGACCCTAACACATTAATTAATACACATGTGACCCTCAAATAATTCTTACAATCTCCCACTGGGTCACATATGTATTCTGAAAATGTGATAGACTTTATGAGCTCAAAATTATCATTATATAGCAGGGCATAAACAATCTCGTCCGTTGACTATAAACGCATAGGATCATAGCGGTCTTCGTTATAATAATAAAAATAACTAAACCTTCCATGGTCACTGAAATAAATATAGCCAAACGACATAGATCAATTATGAAAAATGTAGCATTGAAAATCACATGAAAGGTGATCGGTACATGTCGATTTTCAACTGGTCCTACTTTATTGAGATCCTTAAACTTTATTGTACAAAGAGTGTAAACTGAAAAACTTTATTTCTGATCAGAAAATGTGCATAAGCACACCCAAAACATAGAACCTAAAACCAACTGAAAAACTCCCACTAAACCAAATGATCCTCAAACACTGAAACACCCATTCAAGCAGTGTGCTCATGAAAGAACTTTGGTGGAATACATTTGTAAGAGGATCTGCTACCATGGAGTCTGTCCCTAAGTGTTCTATGGAAATCTCTCCACTTTTTACCCTCTCCAGAACAGTGAGAAACTTAATCTCGATAAACTTGGACTTTGTTGCGCTCCCATTGGAGTACAAAACCGCTAATTTCAATTCCTTCAAGAATTTGCAGCCTAGTGACAAAATTCCTCAGCCAAAGTCCCTGATTTGATGCCTCAAATATTGCTACAAATTCTGCATCCATTGTGGAGGAAGCTACGGGCGATTGTTTCGCACTACGCCAAACAATAGCTCCACCAGCCAACAGAAAAACATAGCCTGAAGTGGAATTTCTACTATCTTGACATCCAGCAAAATCAGAAACAGAATACCCAATGATCTCCAAATTATCTGATCTCCGATACGTGAGCATGTAGTCCTTTGTTCTCTGCAGGTACCTCATGACCCTTTTGGCTGCTTTCCAATTGTCCAAACCTGGATTACTTAAGTATCTGCCCAAAACTCCAACAATGTACGCTAAATCCGGACGCGTACTAACTTGATCATACATTAAACTCCCTACAACTGACGCATATGTAATCTTTTGCATCTCCTGAATTTCCAATTTTCCTTTAGGGCACTGACTGAGATAAAATTTGTCTCCTTTAGCGACAAGGGTATCACCTGGTTTGCAATCCTGCATGCCAAATCTCTTTAGTACTTTATCGATATAGCCTTTTGTGACAATCCAAGAATTCCTCGAGTTCGATCTCGGTGAATCTGGATTCCTGATACAAAAGATGCTTCATCAAGATCTTTCATCTCAAAATTTTCCTTAAGAAATTTCTAGGTTTCATGCAACATGCCTATATCTTTAGTGGCTAGTAGTATGTCATCAACATAAAATACCAGGAAAATGCACTTACTCGCACTGAACTTTTGATACACACAATCTTCAACCAAATTCACCTCAAAACCAAAGGAGGTGATTACCTCATGAAACTTCTAGTACCATTGACGAAAAGCTTGTTTTATCCCATAAATGGATTTATTTAACTTGCATACCATCTTCTTTGAATCACCTAATACAAAGTTTTTTGGTTGCTCCATATAAATTGTCTCATCACTGTTTCCATTGAGAAACGCTGTCTTGACATCCATCTGATGAAGCTCTAAATCATAATGTGCAACAAGGGCCATGATTGTCCTAAAAGAATCTTTTGATGAAACTGGAGAAAAGGTTTCTTTATAGTCAATCCCTTCTTTCTGAGTATAGCCTTTAACTACTAGACGAGCCTTATACCTCTCCACATTACCACTTGATTCCATTTTGGTTTTAAATATCCATTTGAAACCAATGGCTTTCTTTCCTTCTGGTAATTGGACAACATCCTAAACTTTATTGTCTAGCATTGGCTGATACTCTTCCTTAGAAGCTTTGACCCACTTATTTGAATTGGAACTACCCATTACCTCACAGAAGTTGATAGGATCATCTTCCAAATGAGTTTGATTTTCCTCTTGTTCCATAAGAAATACTATATAATCATCTGGAATAACACTTCTTCTTTCTCTAGTGGATCGCCGCAAAGGCACTTGTTCCTGATGCACTAGTTCTTGAGGATTTTGAATTTGACTTCCATTGTCATCTTGATTTGGAGGAAGAGCTTCAGTGTCAATTTGAGGTTCCAAATTTGCTTGATCAAAAGCAACTATATGAATCGATTTAGGAACTGAATCCGATTCATCCTCAAAGATGACATCTCTAACTTCATTTCTCCCCCAAGTTCAATATCCTCAAGGAACGTAGCTGTTCCCATCTCAAAAATGTTCTTTTGTGTGGGATCATAAAATTTGTAACCTCGAGATCGCTTAGAATAACCAATAAAGTAATTGCTCACAGTTCTGGAGTCCAGTTTCTTCTCATATGGCCTATAAGGCCTAGCCTCAGCTGGACATCCCCAAATGTGAAAATGTTTCAGACTAGGTTTTCTGCCAGTCCAAAGCTCATAAGGTGTTTTCGCAGTTGCCTTAGTTGGTACCCGATTAAGAATGTAAGCTGCAGTCTTTAGTGCCTCTCCCCAGAGTGATTCAGGTAAGGTGGAATGATTGATCATACTCCGTACCATGTCCTTAAGATTTGGGTTGCGTCTTTCTGATACACCATTCATACTGGGAGACCCATGCATGATATATTGTGGGACAATTCCGCACTCCTCTAAGTATCTGGCAAACAGTCTTGGACGTTGTTCACCTGAACCATCATACCGACCGTAGTATTCACCACCACGATCAGATCTGACAGAATTTATCCTTCGCTCAAGTTGGTTCTCAACTTCAGCCTTAAACTTCTTGAGCACGTCCAAAGACTCTGATTTATCATGAATAAGAAACAAGTATGCATATCGAGAGTAATCATCTATGAAAGATATAAAGTATTGTTGATCGTTTCAAGACGCCATAGGGAAAGGTCCACAAATATATGTATGTATCAACTCAAGGACTTCTTGAGCTTTATATGCACCCAATCTCTTATGTTTAGTCTGTTTTCCTTTAATGCAGTCCACACATACATCACAGTTTGTGAAGTCAACAGAACTCAATATACCATCTGACACAAGTCGCTCAATTCTATTTCTAGAAATGTGCCCTAAATGTTTGTGCCATAGAGTTCCTGAACTTGCATTTTTGAATTTTTGTTTAGTACCCCTTGATTCAACACTTAAGCTTTCATCATGAGAAGCTACGGTGTCAAGCATATAAAGATTGTGATTATCCATAAGTGTACCGATTCCAATTAAAACTGAATTTAAAGACAAAGTAGCTTTTCCATGCTCAGTTAGACAAGAATAACCAGATTTGTCTAAATAAGGAACATAAACCAAATTTCGTCTAAATGACGGTGCAACAAAAGTGTCTTTCAAATCCAAAAAACAACCAGTACTAAAAAACAATCTAAAATGCGCTATTGCTTCCACATCAACCGAAAATCCATTAGCCACATGAATGCATCTTTCAGCATCACTTGGTTTTCGGTAGCTTAGGCAACCTGCAATGAAACACTGATGTTAGTAGTTGCAGCTGAATCTAACCACCAAGTGTTTCTGGGTACTTCAACTAAGTTCACTTCAGAACAGACCATAGCAAGGAAACTACATTTCTTTACACGCCATGGGTGGTACTTTGGCAGTCCTTCTTCATATGTCCAACTTTCCTACAAAGAAGCATGTATCTTCAACCGTAGTCTGTTTCCTTTGATTTGGACCTTTAGCAGCCTCATTCTTAACAACCTCAATTTTCCTTCTTTTGCCCTGACCCTTAGAGGTGTTAACCATATGACCACTTTCAGACCTTTCTTGTTTCATCATATCCTCCTTTTGCACACAATATGAAATGAGCTCATTAAGAGACCATTTCTCATTGTGTGTTGTAACTGGATTTCAATTGATTGAATTGAGGAGGAAGGGAGTTCAAAACAAAAAATATAAGCACTTCTTCCGAAAGCTCAGTCTTAAGAGTCTTGAGTTTTGAAACAATGTTGGACATTTCCAAAATGTATTCTCTTATGTTTCCTTTGCCGTGATACCTCATGGTACTAAAGCGATACAGAAGCGTACTTATTTCTGCTTTATTGCTACTTGCAAATCGCAAGTCCATCTCAGCAACGAACTGTTTGAGATCATTGATCTCCTCATCACCTCTAAAGGTTTCTGGAATGGTGTCCAAAACGATCATTAAACCAATGTGATTAGAACTTTCCCACTTCTCATAAACCACCTTATACTCAGCAATGCTGGTATCTGTAGGAGAAGTAGGTTGTTCCATCCTTAGCGCAAGGTCAAGATCCATACACCCAAGCACAATCTTAACTTTACTTTTCCATTCCTTGTAGTTGGAACCAGTAAGTGTTGGAATCGAACCTAAGTTTGCAAATACTGAAAGAGAACAATCTTCTATTAGTTATTCACAATTAAACCGAAATAAATCAATAATAAAGAATAAACGATTATACAATCCATCACAAGATACCAAGTGTTACATTAATATCAAGTCTTTGGACAGTAATATTAACTGCTAGCGATACTCTTGTTGTAATAATCAAACATTGACAATAATGCATGGTAATTGATAAACCTTTCTTTGGACCGATTTATCATTCACATGTTTATTACTAATAATTGTCACATGTTTATCATCACAGGTATGTATATAATCCGGCCAAATATAAACCTACCTTTGGGTCGATTTAATATTCGCATGAATATATATACATATAACATTTAATATTATTCATGAAAAAATATCCACAAGAGAGGTTATTTTGACAACATCTTGCATCAATTAATCCACTTCAAATAATAAACTTGCATAATCAATTTTATCTATTGATTTATAAATTATATTTTTATTCTTGCACAGCCAGATATTAAAAAGTTTCTGGAAATTTTGTGCAATATTTATTTGTAGCCTAATGGTTGAAGAAGGGAAGGAATAACGCAGACTGAGTCACAGAAATCGGGTTCGAGTCCTCCCTGCAACAACATCTTTACATCGCAGATCAGTCTACACGGGCCCACGACCCAATCCCTTTTTTTAATTGGGCCTAAGCCCAAAAATAAAATAAAAAATAGGTCCAATAGAAACATTAAAGAAACGACGAGTTTTGATGTTTCTTCTTCAACCTCATGTAAATCCTAAGATAATATTCGATCAAAAAACACAGCCGCGTAGGCTTATGAACATATCAAAAATTTTGTTCAAAATTTTTTGAAAAAACTTCCAGAATTTCGAAAAAACAATTTTATGAACAGAACCGAAAATTGCTTTAGAAGATTTCGAAAATCAGAATCTTAAAACAACAAACAACATTTAGATCTGAGATTAGACATACTTTATTTAGATCTAAACATGCTTTTGATCTACACATGCATATCAATCAGATCTTATAAACAATTTTTACCACAGATCCCAGAATTCAGATTTATATTTAAACATGAAGGTAAAATCAGATTCAACAATCTGAATTTTTACCCAATAATAAATCCGAATTTATTAATAAAAATAACCTTATTATCATAAACCTTTGAAAAAAAAATTCATATTCAACAATCTAAATTTTAAGTAAATAAATAAATCTGAACATGTGGCTCTGATACCAATTGTTGGAATTATTTTATTCCATAAACCTACACATGCGAGTTCCTGATTGATATAAACGTAAGAGGAAGCGTATATTTTGGATCCATAGCTTATGATATGAACTTTAGGGAATATGGCTCTTCCGAAACGAACTCTGAATAACCTGAGGTCTCTGTTGATGGGATGCAGAGAGTTTCTGAATTTCTGATTAGGGTTGTTATGGGGACCATAACCTTTCTATTTATATATAGAAATAATTTCTAATTCGGCCCTTCATCAAATTAGAAACTACATAATGTATCCACAATTAATTTTTCATAACACTTATGCCCCAGTAAATTACTTTATACCAAAGTGACCACATAAGTTTTGACTTCTTAAATAGTAACTCTAACACATTAATTAATACACGTGTGACCCTCAAATAATTCTTACAAAACTTCCAACTTTTTTTTAACTATAGCTATGATAGCTTAACTGGTGAGCAGGTGATATCAAGTTTCCTCCATTGCTCATCGTTTCCTGAAGACTATCTTTTGCTACAGATGCTAGAGGTTATAATGAGCAAAGAGAAAACTGGGAGCAATTTAGACGAGTAGACATGTAATATTCCTTTCAAGAAATTAGAACACATGATCTTGCCGGATTTGCTTGAGCTGAAGAGCATATACTTGAACAATCTTTCCTTGATTTCTCTGTGTAATACTTGTAATACGCACGGTAAATTTAATTTATTGGGTTTAAGTTGGGTTAGTATAAAATTTAAAAAAATCTAGTAAAATAATAAAACATATAATCCTAATAATACCATAAATTAATAATTATAAATCTTATACGTATATACTTAAAAAAACTTAGTAAATTATGTATTCAATTTTTATGTATAACATTAAAAATTCAAGAACAAAAAGGAAGTTTAAACCATTTCCGATGTATTCTTATATTTTTATTCTAAAATAAATAAATTTTATAATAGATGTATGTTATACTCCAACGTATTCATTTAGTTTTTACTCTATAAAAGAATATTCTAAGTATTTTATATTTTAAATTTATCATTAGCACCTACTTGTTTCTAAAACTTACAATTTAACCTTGTTTATTTTATTATTTTTTATATTTTTGGAGTTTAATTCACCATTTGTAACTTTGTATTGTTTAATCTATGAACTTTATATTTTTTGAGTTCAGTTTTGTTTCATACTAAGTGTTTCAATATCTTTGTTTATAATATACATGTTATCATCTATATATTATTTAGATTTTTTTTTGTTAAGTGGATATTATATAATAGACTCAAGAAGTTGTGAACATAATTACAACATTAAACCATAAACTCACTCTCTAATAGAATAGACAAGAGCATCACCCTTGTGATTCAGAGATCTCGGGATTACATGAAGTAAAAAAGAGCAAAAAAGAAATTTCAACCGGAGGAATACATTTGAAAAGCTGACCACTTCTGTGGTTACTTAAAAGTATTGAGAACATCCGTACAATCCGATGAAATTTTCACTTCTAAAAATTGGAGAGCGAAAAAAGATTCCATGGCCCAAAGCACTGCTTCAACCTCCGAGTGCAAAGCTGAAAGACTTCGTCGGATCTGCTGGACTCCCATCCACCCTCTCTCTACCAAGTCGGGAAAGCAAATCTACCTTAGTCCAAAATACAAATTTGAACTCTTATACGAAATATTAACAAAGCATCTATATTTAGTGAATCATGGGTGACTAATAGAAGGAACCACAACCTCCGACCACATTGGTGCTGAACTGATCATGCATGGTTAAGAGCTTCTTGATTATATTCGCCTTGCATTGGTCCACTCTGAAGTTGCTGCTTCTACTTGTGAAATAATATCTTGAGGAGACGTATCGATATTTGAAAAACATTTATCATTTATTGTCTTCCAAATGTACCATATGAGCCAGGGAAAAACAACGACATCTATTTGAATTGAAATTCACCAAAATATATAGTCCAGATTTTACCAATATGAAATTTTAGGAAAAATCTCAATGGCAGAGGGAATACACAATAGAGCCCCAGTTGGGATCGCCAGAAGGCATTCAAAGAGGACATGTTTTATCTTTTCCTCATCCCCACGTATAGAACATTGAGGGTCACACTTTATAACTCGAATATTTCGATTGCGCTTTATAGTTGTTCATCTTGATAAAACTTGCCATATAAAATGTTTTATTTTATGAGGAAATTAATCTTCCATATCTTGGCTTGTATGGTCGTGAAGTTTGGCCCTTGTCTCCCCACCTCAAGTAATGTATTCGTTTCTTCGATATGATACCCATATTTTACTGAGTAACATCTCGTCTTAGTAAAGTGTCAACCTTATGAATCAGACCTTTTGTCTCCGGGGTAACGAAATGCCCATAATAAGTTGGACATCATCAAGGATAAAATATTGTTAAAGTATTGGCGCACGCCAAGAATTATTATTTAGATATTAATTATCAGTTATAATATTTAAAATTTAAATAATATTTAATTTAATAATCATTTATAACATTTAATAATTATTTATATCATTTATAAGAAAGGTAAAAGATTGTTTTCTTTCGCGTGGAAGCATGATTTTATTAAGCCAAAAAGAGCAACAGGAAGCAAAAACAAAGTCTTTAAAAACAGAGTATAACCAAAGAGACTGTTTTGTAAATAAAAAAATTCATCTCTAAAATAGAGAAAAATCATTCCCTAAATATAGATTAGAAATAACATTCCACTACTTAAAAGGTAACAATAGAGATGGAATGGATATAATTTTACATTATAATAGTATTTAGAGGCAAACATAGAGGTGAGTTGGAGATGCTCTTATGCTTCAAAGCAATTGAAGAATTTAAAACCGCCTTGCTAGCCAAAAAAAAATGGAGATAACTATATTGCCCGAATACCCTTCTTCCTAGAGTCCTTTAGGCATGTGATTTCAGAGGTTCTAACCCTTAAGAAGCAAGAAAATTATATCCCCCTTCCTACTGGTGGTGAAACATTATTTCGACATGATCTTTAGTCCTGAAAGGTTTAATCAAAAGAATAGAGAATGGAGATAATATTAGTGTTTGGGATGACCCTTGGATCCCAACCATCTTCCTAGACCGGCAATGGGAATAAGACCTAATATTTATCCAGACTTAAGGATTCAAATTTGATAGATTTAACGATAAAATTATGGAGACATGTATTAATAAGACAAATTTTTGCCCCATGGGATGCATAGTTGATCTTAGGGATTCATATCTCTCGTTGACTTGGGGTAGATATGTTGGGATGACACTTTATAATGACATGCTTTTATATGGTGAAATTAAGATACTATGTTGAATGCAATATTTCTTTTTTATGACATAAATTTTTATGGACTATATATTTAGGCACTGCAAAAGTCAAGTATGGAAAATAAAGGCCCCACAGAAGATAGTAGGCTCTCTCAGATCACATGCTAGTTAGAACTAATTTAGCTCGTCGAGGTATTCATTATGAGTTTGCATGTGATAGATGTGGCACAAATAAAGGGACAATTTACCATGTATTGCTTGAATGTCCCCCATGCTACTCAAATATGAGCTCTATCAAAACTCCCATCAGAACATGATTTCCTAGGACTTTCACTATTTTCCAATATAGACCATTTATTATGGTGGATTCCCATAACGAATGATACTAGGAGCTCCCCTTGGTTATTGTGGTTTATTTGGAAAATTAGAAACAAAAAGGCGATTAACAACATTGATAAGGATCCAAGAGACCTAGGACAAGCTGCAGAGACTGAAGCATCTACTTGGGAAAAGGCTCAGTAGGGAAGAATTTATCCAGAGGATAACATCTTCCTAGTAAAAAATCAGAGGGTGGACGTGATTTCTAGGCCATGAACGATTTCACCCGCTTTTACAGGTTATCGATGCATGATGATGCATCATGGAAGGACTCAAATCTTCAAAAAGGTCTAGGATGGTACTGAAGGTGCGAATATGGGAGAACATAGTATAAGAAGAAGCATATCTGCATTACATTCAGAATTCGAAACTCTGCTCTAGGCCATGACTTGTCTCATTTATCTTCACATTATGGAGGTGGATTTTGCAGTCTGGTATTGAGAGCTCAAAAAGATAATCAAAAATCCATCTGCTTGACCCGTCTTCCTCTTATATTTGGAGAAATTTTTCCAACATAGGAGTTTATTTAGAGTTTTCTCTTTAGTCTTAAATCGCTGCTCTCTTAATTACAAATCATAATACATGACCCGTAGTGTTAGAGGGTTATCTATGAATCGTGTGTTTATGGACAATATACCTCATCTTTGATCTCACTATTTTAATAATTGAGTAAAATTGACAAAAAAAAAATTCAAATTTTGATATGCATACAAAAATATGCCTTGAAGAGGACTCGAACCTCCACGCTCTTTAGCACGAGATTTTTACATAATTACACATAAGAATTGATAAATTGCATATAAATATTTTTTGTAGCAATATGGTAAACATCATGTTCCTATAAATATCAGAATTCGTTAAAAAAACACAATATAAAATATGTGAATACCAAAACATAAAAAATTAATAAAGAAAATTTTAGAATTAATCAAAACTCTAAAATTACTTATTTCGATAATCAACTATTGATGCGATGTGCAACTACGGAGGAAGTTCATCAGACTCTGTTCTCGATGGACTCATGTAAGGCGCCTGGCCCAGATGAGATGACAGATTTGTTTTTTCAAGAAACCTGGGAAATTGTAAAGGATGACCTGGTCAATTTGGTCAATAATTTCCTATCCCAAGGTTTTTGAGAAAAGTTTGAATTGAACAAATTTATGTCTAATTCCGAAAAATTCGAGACAAACAAGAATGGTGGAATTCAGACCAATTAGCTTATATGATGTGGCATACAATATTATATCTAAGGTAATGTGTTTGCGACTGAGGAAGGTGTTGCCCAAATTAGTGTCGGAAACTCAGTCCGCCTTTGTTGCTGGGAGAAAAATTTCAGATAATATATTACTAGCCCAAGAGATGTTTCATGCTCTCCGGACGAATCAATCCGTGAAGGGTAAATACATAGCCATAAAGACAGATATGAGTAAAGCCTACGATTGAGTAGAATGAAATTTTGTTAAGATTTTGTTACAAAAACTGGGATTTTGTGAGACATGGATCAGATGCATAATGTTTTGCGTCACAAGTGTGGAATATTCTGTTTTATTGAACGGAGTACCTCGGGGTTATATCATACCACAACGAGGGCTTAGGTAGGGGGATCCTATGTCACCTTATATTTTTGTCCTATGTACAGAGGTTTTAATAGGCCTGGGCATTTTACCCGGACCCGAAAAACCGACCCGAAACCGACCCGAAATTTCAAGACCGGGTCCAATTCGGGTATAAGCAAAAGTAACCATCGGGTCTTGTTATAGAGACCCGCAAATATCGGGTCCGGTCCGGGTATTACCCGATACCCGAACGGGTACCCGAATATTTCGGGTATTTGGGTACCTAAAATACCCGAATACCCAAAAATATACCCGAATACCCGAAATTATACCTGAGTACATAATTTTTTGGGTACTTTTAGGTATATAATATACTCGATTTTTTTTACAATACTATATCCGTACCCGAACCGGAACCGGAACCAAACCGAAATGGTTTCGGTTCTTAAATGGATATAGAAAATGTATACCCGAACCGACCCGGACCCGAGAGGATCCGAACCGGACCCGAACTGAATAATGTTCGGTTCCAAAACGGGTACCAAAATCTTATACCCAAAATACCCGGACCCGATCGGATAGTACTCAGAACCGACCCGAATACCCAAATGCCCAGGCCTAGGTTTTAATCTCTAAGTTACGAGAGGCTGAACAGAGAGGTTACTTACTGGAATCTCCATTGCTCGCACCAGTCCGTCGATAACACATTTGTTGTTTGTAGATGACAGTCTCTTTTTTTGCAAAGCCTCGAACGAGGAAACACAAAAAATATTGTGAATACTTAGAGAATATGAACGGGTCTCGGGCCAACAAATTAATTTTACGAAATCATCGATTCAGTTTGGCCAAAGGATATTTGCTGATGTTAGATTGGAATTGCTATTGAGCCGAGTTATGAAAGGTCGATACTTTAAGGATACTTGTCCGATGTTGGCACCGGCTAGGGCTAATCCTTCTTATGGTTGGCGGAGAATTTTATCGGAGAGATCATTGGTATTGCGCGGTTCGATAAGGAAAATCAGGGATGGGTCGAAAAAATGTTTGGGAAGATCCATGGATCCTTGACGTTTTACCTAGACAGACGTTTGATATACCTCTTAATTTATTCCCTAACCTTACAGTGGATCAATTTATTGATCACAGAACGAGTTCTTGGAAGGAGATCTTAGTCCGACAATATTTTGACCCGATTGATGTTCAATTAATCTTAGGAATTCCCATTCAACGTAGGCCGCGTCAGGATCATTGGGGATGACATTTTACCAGGACTGGACGATATTCAGTTAAGTCAGGATATCTCGCTGAAGAAGAATTTTCCCAAGAGTCTCCAGACTATTCAGGCTCAAATTTTCAAGCTTTATATGAGAAAGTGTGGCAGGTCAGAGCCCTGAATAAAATTAGGCAATTTTTGTGGAAAATTTTGTTAGGAAATGTTGCGGTCAATCGAAATCTGAAGTATCATATCAGGTAGACTTCACACGACTACGATCTTTGTTCTCATCCTTTTTGCTTACGATTATTCTGCGCAATCTCAAGTATAGGGCCGATGCTCTCGCGATGTTTGTTAGAGAGACAAGTTATAGTTGATTGTAATTAGTTTCGTGCCCACATTATATAAAATGTTGTTGACAAAAAAATTAGAGTTTAATTTCAATTTTTTAAGAATTTTATTTTATTTTTTAAAGCAATAAAACAAAAAAAAATTCTAATTAAACTTTTTTTTGTCAACGGTAAATTATATTTGGGCACAACTGACCGATCTAATAGCCAAATTCCTACATAATGTAGGTGGGAAGACTCGATCCCTAGTTATACAAATGAGCTGCTTTATGTGGACTTACCGCCTGCCACTATACTAACAACCATTTGCGTTGTAATTAAACTTTAAATAAAAATTTTATTTTGTTTCTTTAGGAATATCCAAAAAAATTGATCTAATCTGTAGTTTTGACTTATGGTAAAGAAAAAATTTTGAGTAGTGATTAGGTAAAATCTATATACAATTAGTTTTCTATAAATTAATAATGCTCGAATTATATTAAAATATTGTTTTTAAATTTAATTTATTGATATATTAGTTAAACTAAAAATATAATTTAATATCATAAATTTATATTATTATATAAAATTTGTTAGTATATATTAATTTATAAAATATTAATCAAAAAAGTTATAAGGTCAACTGAAAGTTTTTAGGAAATCTTCAGGTCAATTAAAATTTAACAAAATCGGAGATAAACCCTTCAGAATAGAAGGTTCTAAACTAAAACCGGTTTTCGCGCATCCAATATATCGGGCCGGTCTAGAGGTCTGTATATATAGAAATATCACACAATCTTTGTTTTCTTATTTGTAGCCTCTTGACGAAGATCTGCATGATTCAGGCTTAGCTTCTTTTCCCCCAAATATTGCTTCATCGAGATTGCTAGGGTTTCTCCTCTTCGATCTTCGTTGCGGTTTTACATCCCAGGATCCGATCCTGTTTTAGTATTTCCCCTCTGATTTATCTTCAATTTCGCCTCGATTCGCTCCATTAGGTCCCATCAGTCTCGTTTGATCGGCTTCACCTCGGTGAAACAAAGCCTTCGAGGTTTGTTATATCCCCCAATTTCTAAGATTGATCCTTTTTTTGTACTTTGATTAAGGGGTTGAGTATAGTTTTCATTGCTTTTTTTCGATCTAGCATTCTGGTTCTATATTCTGGGGAAAGTTATGGGTTTCGCGCGAAAATCTGTGGAGAGTTTCTGAGTCGTTGAAGCTGTGTCTTTTCCTTAGTCACTCTTCTCTGCGTTGCTTTCCCAAATTGTACTGGTGAAGTGATGTACACATCCGTGCAATTGTTGGGGTAAAGTTTTCGTTTTTACTTTTTTTTTGATGTACTGGAAATTGGCTCTTCACTATATTTGTTCACTATCGTTTTGATTGGGTCTACGCCGTTGTATTTGTGTAGTTGCTTTGATGACTGATTTGTCTGTTCTAATTTTGCAGAACACCCCTTATTTTCTTATGTGAAGAATACTGATGTTGGTGATCTGTTGCTGATTTGATGAGGAAGAAGCGGAAAGGTAGTGAAACTGAGGGTTGGGAGAACTTACCAGATGATTTGTCATGTACAACTGCGTCACGATCATCCAACTTTAGGTCGCACTTTTCACTAGAGGGTTATGCTAGACTAAAGAAGCGGTGCAAGGAAAATGATGCTGTCGAGTCTGTTGGTTCCCTTAAGAGACGAATTGCGGGTGTTGCCACTGCACCTCCTTGTGGTGCATCATCTTTGATTTCATCAGGAAGAGGTTTGAAGAGGAAGATAGGGTGCATAGATGTTTCCACGCAGACTGGTAGGAAGAATAAGATACATGATGATTATGTTTTAGGTCCAAATATTGGGAAAGGGAAATTCGGGTCAGTGAGGATCTGTAAGTCTAAGAAGAACGGGACTGAGTTTGCTTGTAAAACTCTGAAGAAGGGTGAGGAAACAGTTCATCGGGAAGTTGAGATAATGCAACATTTATCTGGTCATCCCCGAGTCGTCACATTGCATGCTGTATATGAAGAATCAGACTGCTTTCATCTTGTGATGGAGCTGTGTTCGGGGGGACGTTTGATTGATCAGATGGTCAAAGAGGGCAGGTATTCTGAACAACTAGCAGCTAATATATTCAAGGACCTCATGCTAGTCGTCAGTTATTGCCACGAGATGGGAGTTGTGCACAGAGATATAAAACCAGAGAACATTCTCCTAACAGCTGCTGGGAAGATACAACTAGCTGATTTTGGTCTTGCCATGAGAATTTCAAAAGGTAGTTTATATCCGACATTTATAATTCCTAAGTATTTTATGTGTGATTAAATGCTAATTTTCAGAGCAGTGATATCTTGTGTCTTAATAAAAAAATGTCAGTCATAGCGGCTTGATTCTGTGAATAAGGAAGTTGACATGGTAACAGTGTCTTAACAGTAGTGGAAATATTGATGAAGAAACATATGTGACTCGAAATCTGACATTACTGTATGAAATCTAACTGTTCTGAAACGTGCAATTCCCTGGGTAATGAGTTTTTCTAAATGAAGAAAGCCAGTCTTCTATGACAAAAGTAGATAGTTGCTGCACATGCTTTACGTTTTCTGATTAAAGTATCGGTTATGTTTTCATTACTTGACTAGTTGTGGCTTCTACTTAGCAATTGACAAATTCTTCTTGATATAAGAGTTTATAAGAGTTTGACTTTTCTCTGTAGCTTAATTGATTTTTTACTTGCATGCTTGTTAATTGGTTTTTACAGGTCAAACACTTTCAGGATTGGCAGGAAGTCCAGCTTATGTTGCACCTGAAGTTCTTTCAGAAAAGTATTCAGAGAAAGTTGACATTTGGAGTGCAGGTGTCCTCTTATACGCTCTCTTGTCTGGTGTACTCCCGTTTAAGGGAGACTCATTGGATGCCATATTTGAAGCAATAAAAAACGTGAAGCTTGATTTTAACTCGGGAGTGTGGGAGTCCGTGTCGAAACCTGCCCGTGATCTCTTGGCGAGAATGCTAACGAGGGAAGAATCTGCCAGAATCACGGCAGATGAAGTGCTAAGTACGCCTTTTTGTCTCTTTAAGCTTCTATAACTGCAGTATTCTATGTCTAATGTGTGGTGTTGCTGGATCTTTTGTTCGTCTATATTTGATATCTAGCCTTAATTTGATTCTGCGGCGAGACTAACCAGACTTAATATTTCATTTTTGTTGCAGGGCATCCATGGATACTCTTTTACACAGACCGGACACTCAAGATGATGTGTATCAAGTCGAAGCATAAGAGTCAAGCAGGATCTCCGCCATGCCTTCAGAATCGCAGTCCCATAGAGAAAACTGACCCAAACAGAGCTAACAGAGAAAATAAGACATCACGTAATTCACCGACTGATTCATTCTTCTACACAGAGGAGGAAGAAGATGAGAGCGGTGTGGTAGATGTGCTTGTTGTTGCAATCTCCAACGTGCGGATTTCAGAACCAAAGAGAAGCAGAATCTGTAGTCCCACCAATAACCCCATTGAGCAGCAACACTCTTCTAACTTGACCACGACTAATACACTCTGTCGAGCTTTCTGACCAAACCTTCAGACTTCTTAGCCGACACATTCACATGGGCGTTGTCCAATCTATAAGCCACCACAATCTACGGTTTCTCCACGATGTTAGTGTCTGTTCATGTCATATATAGCTCTCTAATAGTTGGATTGATATGATTCTGGTTCTTCCTTTCCTCAACATCTCTGACTTTGTACAGATCATGTAAATAGAATGTTATGCTACACAAAAGATTGATCCGGTTTTGAATCGGAGTTATCGGGTGTCATTTAGGCCCAAGTGCAATTACCCTTCTCATTACAATATCACGAAGTACAACGTACGCATGAAAATTAAATACATGGAACGGATCATTTGCAAAATAGAGCAAAATGCATTAGCCTTTGGCCGTTCTTAACATCGATTATATTATTCCAATAATAATAATAATAGCTAATATCGGTTATTAGTTTTTGTCCGAGCATAAACCCATGCATTGCCCAAGTTTGTCAACATCTGTTAATATCACAGATAACAAAACAAGCCTTTAGAAAATAGGCTCTATGGTTATCAATTATTAATATTTACTCGTATAATTAATATACTAATTGCATTATTTTTATAAAAAACTTATCATCTATATGATTAAATAGTGATTAGTAAAAATAAAAAACGTACTTGGATTCTTAGGAGAATAAAGAAAGAACAATGATGAGTAGCACAACCGAGTTTGCAATAATAATCATTATGATTAGTATTGTCTTAAACTCATCGTTGAATGAGGAGCGAGACACTTCATGAAGCACGTCATTGGGCACATCAAAGCACCTGGCGCAACAATAGCTAATAAGCTCTCTTTAAAATAGAAAGTTGCTCCCATTGGCGATCAAATTAAATCGGTTGGAAAATAATAATTAGGTATTTTATGATTTTATCCTCATTAACTTATCTGAACCTGTGTCAATTGAAAAAATCTGGTTCGTCGCTGGTTTAATTTGGGAGAATAATGAGATTGAATTAGACCAGACCAAATGTAAAAACCCCTAAATTTACAATCGATATTTACAATGATCTTTTCATTCCTCACAATGTGATTTTTTTGATTTTGTTGAACAAAAGAGTAGAATTTCAGATTTCAAGTAGAAGTTATGGTTCGTACAAGAATTCTGGCAAAAACTTTGGCCGCAAGAGGAGAGAAGGTAGAAGAAAATCATACGACAACCATGAAAACCCGAAGCTCTGTTATGGAGAAAACTCAGCGGCAATTGTAGACGAGGTTCCATTCTGGTTACCTTGTATAGATATCCGTGAGGCTACTCATCCGACAAGAGGAGACGGAGAAGGCAAGGCGCCATTGGAAGAAGAACTCCACGTTGAGTCGGATTCAGTCAATCGTACTCCTCCGTCAAGAGAAGAGGAAGAAGAAGAGGCAACACCGGGAGAGGAACTCCACTCTCCTCCTCCAGCAAGCGATGATGGGGATGACGAGGCAGCACAAGTCCACTCTCCTCCTTCGGAAAGAGAAGATAGGGAAAACGAGGTGGCGCAAGTCCACTTTGGAACTGAAAGTGTAAGCCATCATTTCGAACTATATATCTTGTGTTTTATGAACATTTTAGTGATTATAAGGATGGTACAAAAAAAATTGAAAATCTTATAGTGAGAAGAAACATTTATCAATCTAAGTAGTTTTAGATTAGTGTGAAATTGACGATCATAGAAAGGAAATTTGAAATTTTGTTTAAGATTTGAAATATTTGAGAGCTTACAATCGTGAAGTCATAGTAATTGTGGTGAAAAAAATTAATAATGGATTTTTGTATCATGGTTGACTGTCTGAATTAGTGATTGTAAATATAGAATGAGAATTTGGAAATTTTGGGTAGTGGTAATTGCTTGAGATTGGATAATTTTGTTAGTTTTGTTTAGATTGACTTATTTATAATCAGGTTAAATTGTTATGATTTCGAAGTGAATATTTGAGATTGGTTCAGTGTACAATCGAATTCAATTTATATGCTCATGTAAATTGTAGACCAAATGGATTCTATCTTTAATTGTTATAAAGTGAATATCTAGTGATCCCTTTTAAACTATAATTGTAAACGAAATGGAATCTCTCTATAATTGTTATAAAATTTTCATATTAACATATATGATATTTCATTTGAGATTGTGTAGATATTGCTTGGCTTATAGATTAGTTTGGTTTCACATATTGATATGGAATATTTTTGGTTTGGTATTGTCATATGTTTGGCGTAACATCTTTTTCTATTTAGGACTCGGATGACGGAGGAGGTCTTCAAGTGATACCACCGTTAAATATGTATCTACCTACAACTGAGTACAAGAAAACAATCAAAATTACCACCAAGTGTTATGTTGCGCAAGCCGTGGAGAATATCGAGAATATGCTCAGCAACATTGATAAGCATTGGTTCTACAACCATGCTCAGTTTTCACATTTCTTCCACATGCCTATGGATGCAAACCACAGGTTGATGGGCATGTGGATGATGATGATGCGGATGGCCCATATAGAGAAGAGGAGGGAAGTATGGTTCATTGTGAATGGAGTACCTATCCGCTATTCCATGAGGGAGCACACTCTTCTTTCTGGGCTTCACTGTCACGAATACCCTAATAATTATGAAATTATAGGTAACTACAAGTTTGTTGAGGAGCATTTCGAAAAAGGTAGAGTGACTCAAGAAGAGGTGGTAAAGAAATTCATGTCAATGAGGATGTATTCAAGAGTTCAGTTGCATATGACTGTTCTCTATAACTTGATGGTTCTGATCAAAGGAAATGCAAAACATGGGACTCGAGCAACTGTGGTTCACAAGTTTATAAGGCGAGTTGTTACAGACCTTGACACTTGTGTCACCTTCCCTTGGGGTAGATGAACATTCTTTGACAACCTAGGCCAAATAGAACGTATGATGAGTCTATTTAACGGTGCTGCAAAGGATGCTACTTTTCCAAGCTTTGTAATTCCCCTCGAGATATTTCATACAATCTATAGCTTTGTTTAGTAAAAGAAAATGATGGAAAATGGCTAAATGTTTTTGTAATGGTGTTTTCGGTGTAGATTCTACCATTTGAAACCATTCCAGAATTGATGGATGGGTTCCGTGAGGAGGTTGTGGAGGCACACAGTGGCTGCCCAAGAATGTGCAAGTCCAAGTTCATACCAGTTCCATGAGGTGATTTCGCATTCATGATATCAATGCCGCACTTGGGGAAACAAAGGTGAGTTATTCCTTATTATTCCTATTTTACTTGGATAATCTTTGTGTGTGAAATGAACTTATATGTGATGAATTTTATTATTGACAGCCTACTAAAAGTATCCTAGACGCAACTAGAGATGAGGGATATGTTATTGCCAATATCCCAGAAGACGACGCTGTCATCGAGGCGATTGGTGGAAGAAAGAAAAAAAATAGTGTTCGAAGATATGTTCGAGTGAGACAAACGGGCCAGGGAAAAGGAAGTCATTGAGGCAGCTGCTCAAATGGAAAATGATATGCATGTGTCTATAGATATTCAAGAATTAAAGGAAATGATGGAAAATGGCTTCAAAAGATTGAGTGAGATGGTAGAAGTGATGAACAATCGAATGAGTACACTGGAAAATTGAGTTAAATATGCAGAAGTGGCAGTTGAGGTTGAAGTAGATGAAGAAGACAGTGAAGAAGTAGAAGTTGCTGCTGAGGCTAAGCAAAAGAACAGGAAGAAGAGACCATACTCTAATCTCAGTAATTAGGCTATAAATGGTTTAGTTTAGGACTTTATATGTTCCTATTTGATCCTCATCCCCATCTTTTGGTATATTATTGACATACATTAAGAAGTTAAAGACATACGTTGAGAAGCAAGCGGGAAGCAAACATACATTAAGACTTGCATTAAGAATAAAACTCAATCCAAACATAAAGCTAAACTTTAACAATGTAATCGAATCCTCCTTAAGACATCCTTTTAATCGATTGGGTTAATGTAACATTGTTCCTTGCAATCACATCTTTGAGCTATGTTATCTCTTTGGTTAGATTTCCAATGGTCATTTGCAAATTAAAAATCTGAGCTGATTTTTTAGATGACATGGGTTGTAAAGTCTTGACCTCATCCTCCATAGAAATGTGAAAATGTAAAATAAAGACTATTTCACCGAATATCCACCTAATGGATTTGAAGTTTTACCTCATACACTTTACATACAAAGTATGTTTGAGCGGAGGCATGTGTGGTCTTTCTTTTTATCTTCCCACCGCATAGACATTGCTTAGGGATCCCGTGAATGCTTTCCATAATCCGTTCAATACGTTTTTTGGTGGCATTTCTCTCCTCGTCACTACTCATGGTCACCTTACTGCAAAACAAAATCAACTTAGTTAGAAAACAGAGTCCGATAGAAGATAGGGAAAAATCACAGCAAATAGAGATTTTAAGAAAATGTAAGATTTGAAAATTGCAGAGAAAATAGAGATTTAAAGAAGATATCAGATTTGTATAACTCAAAGAAAATGGAAACACAGAAAATGGAGAATACAAAACCTCTGCTGAATGAATCAAAAATTTAGAGAAATGGAGAATACTTATGAAAGAGACTTAGATGATAGAAAATAGCCGAGTTTGATAAGTATTTATCAAAGGGTCAAAGTAAAATATCTGAATTATTTTGGAAATTTGAAGACAATTGCGAAATTTTTTGGAGGCAAATTTGAAAATTTCCAGCCAAAATTGAAATTCGTTAGTTTTTTCGTGGTGTTTTCCAATATCTTTTTATGTAGTTATACCTTGGTTTATTTGTTGTGCCTACATACAAACTGTTATACTTTGCCTAAAGATCACTAATCATAAGTTTAACCCACAAAAAATTAATGTGAACTAGTTGAACCAGATAATTTACGTAATGTTTGACCATTGTACATGATTTCGAACAATAATTATGTATACTTGTACATCTATATTATTTTGGACCTAGACTATGATCATATTAACCAAAGACATCTTTAATATCTTTTACGAACAAAAGTAAACATGGATCCCATTTTCTTTACACAATGGTAATGTCAAGTAGAACTTACAAATCCTTAGCTACTTTACATAAAATAGCAATTTTTGTTAGATATAAGTCATGATTTAGATATATAACAATGGTAAAACTTAAAGTAAACCAATTGGGACTTTTAGTTTACAAATTGAATGAAACCAAAATCAAAATTCACACTTAGCATTACGCGATTTAAATTACATTATACAAATGATCCATCCAAACATGTTCACAATTACCATCAGTACAACATGTTCCATCACGTTCTAAATTCATCCATAACATAACATCATAACGTTTTTAAAACACTGAAAGTCTTAAACATACGTCAACACATATTACAACACTTATAGAAACAAAAGCGTACAGGACTGTACGAGACGTCATTCGCCAAAGTTTAATAGTCTACTCCGGGTTGCTCATATTAAAACACTCCTCCAAATTAAGAACCGGTACAGACCTATTATTTTTCTTACAACGTCTTTCACCGATAGATGGAAATTGATTTTATTGAGGTCGGCCTTTCTTTTTGTCATATTCCGGAGGCAACACACACATTGTGACAACATTTTCCGGGATCCCATGCCATTTAGACATATCTAGGACCGGATATAACGTCCGCCTATATGCCAAACTCCAAGTATCATGTAGATAATAATCTAAGCATAACTCGTGTATTTCTACTTCCTCCGACTTGTATGGACTACTGTTGTATATGAGAAGAGCGGCAATCGCATGGATGCAAGGGTACTTGTCCATGTCGAAACGTTTGCAATCACAAGTTTTTTTCTTCAAATTCACAACAAATTTCCTTTCATCTCATCCCGCGACATCGTATTCACGCTCGAACAAATTATGTTCACGAATGTTCAAGCGTGTTGCCTCAATATATCTGCTATGTAATTCATTCTCCATAAAAAGAACCAATTTCCTTGAACTCATTGCATCAATGGTGTTGCGATGTTTATTAAAACAATCTCCAATTTTGTTGATAATCGTATCCATCAAGAGTAGTAAAGAATACTTCATCGCCTCCCTGAAAACATTATTCAATGACTCCACACTATTCGTCGTTGCTATGCTGTATCTTATTCCGGGAAAGTAACAACAAGCTCATTTTTATAAGTCAACACTCTTGTCCAAATATGCTGCCATTTTAGGATACCTACTTCTGAACTCCACATACTCCGGCTCGAACTCGACCTTGGTATAAATCTGAGCCAACTCCCTGAATTTCTTTGCAACAATATCTTTCTGGATATTCGCAACATGTGTTCGCACGTTTTGGGATAAGTGAAAGATACAATATCTATGCCATGCACTTGGGTAAACTTCACGAACTGCCTTGACAAGGCTCAGATTTCTGTCACTAAGAAAAACTAATTTCTCATCATCATTGATAATAGGATTTTATGGTATCAAATAACCTACTGTTATGTAATCAATTGCAGTATAGTAAGGTGTAAATCCAACTAGGTTAGCAACTATTCAATTTGGATGCAATCTACTTAACCTAATCTAAGCCATAATGATTATGGTGAATGATATTATGCTAATCAAGCTTAACGAAAACAGAACGCAAAACAGAGTAAAAGCAGAATGCAAAAGCAGAATGAAAACAGAGTATGAAAAAACAGAGCAACTAAAATCAGAGCAATGACGAAAAAAGAGTAATGATGAAACAAAATTTTGGGCGAAAAACAGAGCAACAAAAGGGACGAAATTCAATGAAGGAAAAGGGGTTCTTGAGGTTAAGGATCAACAATCAAAGCATTCCTAGGGGTTCCAGACTTGTTTATCAACCTAATTAGATGACCTCTAGGTAAAGAATCACAACAATCACATTCATTCTCATGCAATGAGACCTCTCTCAAACCCTAACCAGACTTGATTCTCACCAACGATTAGAGGGCTCAAGAGGCACTAAACACAGACCTAACAGAGCCTAATAACACCCTAGACAGTCAATCTCTTCAGCTAGGAGAAGTTATCTCAACCTAAGTTCATTCAAGCATTATCACAAACACTTTTTGGGTGGGAAACATCAAACCATCAAATTTCAATTGATCAGAAAGAAATAAGCATTAAGGACACTTAGATTGAAGAGATCTAAGCCTAATCAACCCTAAACAAGTCTGGAATTCCCTAGATCTACCCTAATTTCACCATCTCCTCAAGAACCCTAATTAATCTACTCAATATTCATGATGAAGAACATAAACCTAGAATCATAAACCATTAACATCATCAGAAAGATCAAACAGAGATGAACAACAATGATTAAAGACAGAAAATCGAATTATCAAAAGATCAACAAGTATCTAAGATTCAAAGAAAAGGTAATTACAATGGAAAAAGAAGAAAAGTCATTTTTGCTTAAAAAGAGGCTAAAATGTTCTAGGGTTTGCTTAATTACATTAAGGGGGTATTTATAGGCCTTTCTACAATAAGCCCTAAAAAAGTCAACTATGGCGAAAAAGTCAATGTTCTGGTGCGAAAAATCACTCGACCAAGTGATGGTCGAGTGTCATGCTCGAGTGTCATGGAGATATGCCAAATCTTCTAGATCACATCCTGAACTTCAACTTTAGGCCAATCGATTCACCCATAGGTCTTCTTGTAGTCCAAAATACTCCATAATAAGCTCTTAAAGTGCCTGAAATCCGCCCTTATGCAATGTATGCAATGCCCAATACTAAATATGTAAATTAGGCCTAAAAGGACCTAAAACAATGATAATACTGCAAGTATGAATGCAAAACATGCTAAATAATGCCCCTAAATTATGCTAAAATGCAGACACATCAATCATGTATAACAATTTTAAGCATAGTGAAAAACCACTTCCATCTTGCGTCTTTCTCACTGTCAACAATACCAAAAGCTATCAGATAGTGACGATGGTTCAAATCTTGTGCTGGGGAAATAATAAGAACACCACCATATACAGTTTTTAGGAAAGTTGCATCCACACTCAACACTTTCCTCATGTGCTCAAACCCCTCGATACAAGCTCCTAATGCGACAAATAAATACATGAATCGTTTCTGCTCATCTAAATGCAATCTTGTTACAGTGCCAATATTTGTTTTCCTCAACATATACAAATATGAAGGCAACATCTCGTAACTATCTCCTGGACAGCCACGCACAACATCAACAACTTTTTTTTCCCCTCTCAAAGCAGTACTGCAATGAATCTTTACTCCCACTTTTCCTTGCACAAAACTAATAAGCGACTTAGCAGGAGGTGTATCCAACTGACCAGGGTAATCCTCTCTCAAAAGAGCTGAAACCATATATGAAGATCCTCTCCTTTTACCTTTCGATGAACTAGCTGTTGTTATCTGAGAGCAAGAATGCATGTTCTGATATACTTTAACCATCCAACAACTGTTACTTCCTTTAGGCCATGACACTCGTAAGTACCACTTACAATCTTGTTGACGACATCTTACCACGTATCTCCAAGTATCTGAGTTTAGCACATTATACTTAAAACATTTGTTAAGCGAGCCTCTAAACACTACATCTTTCACTTGTTCTTTACACACATATTCTTGGCCTAATGCAAACTGTGTGCCATCTTCCCACTTCTCTACAAAGTCGGTTACCTCTTGTCTATCACAAGGAATTTCTGTATTATCATTCAGATCATAACCATCACTTTCATGCAATGTGAATCCCTCACTAGCAATATTCACATAATCTCCAACATCATCATTTCCCATGATCTTTTCCTTCCTCGTGGATAACAATCTCATTTTCCTCTGTAGGAATCACCACCTCACTATCATAATCCATTCCAACCGAACTTCTTGGCACTACTCTTAAATCTTCCTCCACAACACTATTATCCATTTCCACATGCAAAAAACTCCTTAAGTTACCCCACATTCATACTACATAGATAAGTCTCAACATCTTCATCATCATAAATATATGATTGTTTTTTTGCTTCGACTACCAATGGAAAGTAACTTAATTTAATCTTTGTGTCCATATCCATACCAAGCTTCTTTCGTATCCTTCCTTCTAGGACCAAATAAGTGATATAATCAATACTTGATGTTTTAAATGTTGTTCCATAGTTAATAGCATCCTTTGCATTCCAGCGACACCCTTCTTCCGTTTCAAACGTAACACCCTCCAACGTCAAAATGAACACTTGTTGATATCATTATATCTGAAAAAAC